>PDGT01000051.1:2069045-2079708 GCA_003671415.1 Megathymus violae
ATCATCCCATCGGTTAAATTAAATCCATCGCAAAATTTATGTGTGTGTGTAAGTTATAAAGAAGAAACACAGAAGCGAGTTCATGGGTTACGTTTCGCAAACGCATTATTAACGCCATTGTTGAAAGAAGTAATTTTTTACAAAATAGCTCGGTGGCGTTATAATTTATTTACTTAAAAAAAAATTAAGAAATTTTCCTATAATGGTGTACCATCTTATTTTGGACCCTAAGAATTCTCACGTGTACCATGTAATCTTTCACGCTTTTTCTAAACAAGAAAAATACTTAACACACATTGACGAAAGGGAGTCTGACTAAGCGATGGTTGTTCTAACAAGAATTACTTTTTGATATAAATAGTCAATGTAAATCTAAACCATCGCAACTGTTTTGACCATTTTAGAAGATTTTTGTTTTTATACCAATATTTCGAATCAATTACATGTATCACGAACACGGCGAGACTGCGGTATCGGGGACAAACTCTTGCCAGGTAACACTTGACAGAGAGTAATGACAAATGAGCCTGTCAATTTTGTCTTGATCGATTTACATTTCCAGCATATAACACGACACTAATCATATCTTCAAACATTGAACTTTACACTGTTTTCACGAGACATAAACTAATAACTGAACTACACGCTTGAGTTAATTTAAAATCATTCAAATGACAAACAAAAAACAAGGATTTTTTTTCTTGTTTTCAATTCAAATTCATTATCTTAGAGAATAATGAGAAGTAAGTCTTTCGATAACTACCGTTCCCCAGTCTATTATAATTTTGACAGCTTGACATTTATCAAATTTTCATAACTTGTCATAAATGTAAAGCCGTGTTTTTGTAGGATTAATACCTAACAGTATATCTTGACATTTGTCAGCGAATCCTCTGGTGGTGGAGAACGGTCAGTTTACGTGGGCGGATGACGGATCTGAGCCGGTGTTGCGCAACCTGAACCTGCGGGTGCCGCGCGGCTCGCTCGTCGCCGTGGTGGGCGCCGTCGGCTCCGGGAAGAGTTCGCTGCTCGCCGCGCTACTTGGCGAGATGAACAAGCTCTCCGGCCGCGTCAACACTAACGGTGAGATCAGCATGGTGGTTCTCGAATCTCATGTTAATTTTGCCAAAGCACTTGTCATTTTCATGGATAAATCAACTGTACCACTTGAGATTATAATGAGGTCAACGGAGTATACGCAGTGATTTTGCTCTGTGAGATTCCAATATTAGCATGGTCGTGTGTATTTGATTTCGGAATCTAGTTGAATGCAAAATTAACACTGGTACCCCAGTTCACAATAGAAATGTATCTTTTAAACAAACCTGAATTTATTCATTCAGATATAGGCAATATCTGCATGAATAAATTCATCATTTACTTCTGTTATATGTATCCGTGTTAGGAGTAAATTTATATAGCGATTATACAAGATTTTTATGGTAATATCTCTAGTTTTTATTAATTTATGCGTATCTGGGCGATTATGATACGAGTATCTTCAAAGGTGTAATGAATATGTCAATTCGCGCCTGACCGAACTTTGGGGCTCATCTTTATAATTTTAAATGGAAACCAGTGTGCGTTAAATAACTGGAAAGGCGAGTTACACACCAGCAAATTATAATTTCCTACTATGTGGCGCGCCTATATAAGTAATTATTTGTATTCGATAACCAACGTGTTTTCTTATAAGCTCATAATGAAAACTACACCAATTTGAATGTACCTCTTAATTTTTGGCTCTATAAAGACCGGTGTTGGGTCTTTTGAATTCATCGTATTTCCAGTATCTTCTTCTTTGTCATCGACCCACCTGATCAGAATATCCTATACGGAGACATGGTTGCAGTTCCCCAACGGTATTCACTCAACGGTTATAGATCCCCCGAATAGTGTGGCTTGCCCATTATCACTTTAACAGGCTAATTCGGCGAGCCTATGTTGTTAATATTATATATGTAATTCGCATATCTATTTCACAATTTCGAATGGAATGACGAATATGCTCAGTGATATTTATTAATAGAAGCGTGATTCATATTGATACCAAGTTTTATTTTGTTTGTATCCACCGAATTAAGCCAATCTGGACTTAATCTAAAATTGTATGTTTGTTCGCTTTGCTTAAGCGCTTCCTTGATTCAAACGACTCGTCGGGTTCTCTCCGTTGTTATCGTTAGATAACAGTCATTGTGCCATCGCGGAGGCCTTCAGTTGACAAGAAAGTTCATCGCGTGGCTTGATCACTAAACACTACACTAAACCGTACTTGAACGGCGTGGTGGAATCTCCAGGCTCTGTCAAATACGAAGAGAGTCACGTAAACTGCTTAGAGGATTGCATTAAATGGTTAATATGTTATTTCCGTTGTCAGGTAGCATTGCGTACGTGCCGCAGCAGGCGTGGATCCAAAACGCAACATTGCAGGACAACATCGTGTTCGGCAAGCCGCTCGACAAGAGCAAGTACAACCAGGTGATCGAAGTGTGCGCGCTCAAGCCGGACTTCGACGTGCTGCCGGGCGGCGATCAGACCGAGATCGGAGAGAAAGGTATGAGATTTGACTTCGTGCGTTTTAAAAGTGTTTGATTCAATACATGTCGCGTTCGGTATATAAATGTGTAGCGGAAGGTGCTTGCGTTTGTGTTTGTGTGTGTGCGTGTCTAAACCAAGTCGCTGTTCGTTCGACTGGACGTGGGCAGGGCGCACAGTCTTGATTCGACTCTTGACTAGACATTACGAAACTATCCGTCCGTTTGATTTTGTGTATTTATTTACGGCATTATTTAGTGTGTGTGTGACGAAGTATATTCTTTAATTTGTACGGTACCCAAAATACGTCCACACAATCAGATGCAATTGCAATGCAATGCAAAAAGGCGGTCGAGATCCGGACTGTCCCGACGTACATATTAGACGACAGTAGCAGACATACGAGCAAACGCCGCCCAATTCAACATCACAGCAAAATTAATATTCCGTCGATCAAAAAACATGCCGAAAACACGTTTGTTCACTATCTCACCGACGATGCGCGTTATAGAGGTGAAATATTATTTACATTTAATACTACAAGGATAAAAAACCTTACTACAATAAATGAGTACCGTCGGAAGTAAACGCGGATTATAGCTACGTCCAACACGATGGATGGTTATTAAATAAATAGAGCCACTTGCTCGGGGCTGGATGTTGAATGGCGTCATAACGAAATAATAAAGCGAATTAACTTAAAAAAAAGTCAAAAACTTACGTGTTTTCTACATTCCTTTCGGGGATGAGGGTATCGGATCGCGTAATTCCTACGCATACTCCAAAACTTATCCTACAAAACACAGAGAGACAGGCTATTCTGTGCCCGTGCTCGAGGCTCTGAAGGTTTGTCTCAATTAATTCTGAGTCAACAATATGCCTGCTTGCACGCCTCTATATTAAATCCAACGCTGACAGATGACATTTGGCATAACTAATCATATTGTCATAACATTAGTAAATACATGTAAAACGAATAAATCAATTTTCTAAACTTATAAAGATAAGATAATAATTTTATAATAACAATGATATTTTGCTTCGTTATGCCGGGTATTAAAACTACTTACAAATATGTGTCACGCACACTTATACATCTTGTGTATTGTGTAACATACAAAATTACATGTTCTTTGCACATGCACATTGTGAGCAAAATATTGTTCGTAAAATAACTGTAATTGAAATTGCAATGGGTTTTTTATTGTTTTACGTTTTCCATCTGTTATTTTTGAACAATTATTGATAGTCTATATCGCTATATATTAGTTCAAGAAAATCTTGGTTCGATGCTTAAAATGAAGTAAATTTAAAAAACAGCCGCGTGCCCATTATGATATGGTTTACGTACATAAAAATTTCCAAAAAATGTTTAAGGAGTAGCATATAAAAAGAAGTAGTAAATAACTTATTTTGAAACAGCACAACAAAAAAATAATATAAATAAATAATACAAATAATCATAAATTATCCACAATATTTATGTTATTCAAACAAATTTTCGGTGTAATTATTTTGAAGTTCTGTCACCCTAACTTTTGATTGTTCTATTTTATAATTAAAAATTAGAGGAGCATCGTGGGTTACGAAGGGAGAGATCACATACTGATGCTTTTAAATTCTTTATTTGAAATATCTACAAAATCTTCGAAGATTTATTTATTAGTGTTTAGAACGTAGGTCTCGCGCACGGGAGACGCGAGATGCAATCCTGCACGCAACTCAAGTATTTTCAAATTATCACTTGCTTGTGAAGGAAAAAATCGTGAGGAAACTTACACACCTAAGAGTTCTCTCAAAATGTATGAATTCTGCCAACCCACACTTGGCAAGCGTGGCAAGGAATCGAATCAATACATTTTATTTTCATCGCGGAGTTACACGTACGTAGTAAAATCAGCAAAACATTTTGTATGTGTGTGTGTGTGTGTGTCTGATACACAAATGCACATGCTATTGTAACTTGTTATATATGTTCAGGTATAAATTTGTCCGGTGGTCAGAAACAGCGCGTGTCGCTGGCGCGCGCGGTGTACTACGACGCCGACAACTACTTCCTGGACGACCCGCTCAGCGCCGTTGACTCGCACGTCGGAAAACACATTTTCGAAAAGGTAACTGTAATGCTGACATGTTATGGAGATCCGTAACAGTAACCGAAACTATCGGATATCCGAAATAAAAATATATCGGAAACCGTAACCGAATCCGATAAAAAAGTTTCGGATAATTTCAGATAGAGGCAGAGTATGGTTTACGCTGACCGAGCCGATACATTAGCCGCGTCGTTCGCATTTTAGACAGTTTTTATTGTTTAATATGTTATTTCTGTGATTATAATATCACATAATACCTAGAAACAAAGTCAAACTTTGTAAATACGTTATATTTTTTTCCAAGTCGCAAGTTTTGTAATATCCGTTACCGAAATTATCCGAAACAATCGGATAATCCGACATAATTTCATATCCGTAACCGAAACCGGTAAAATATTATTCAAATATCCGTATCCATATCCGGATCCGAAATTTCATATCCATAACATCCCTACTGTAATGTATTAAAGAAAAGACGGACGAACGCAGAATGAGTTTTATTGGTTGGTAGGATCATACATATATAGGGAGGGTGTGACAAAAATAAATTATTTATATCTACCTACTACAGAACACAAAGGTAACATATCAAGATTTCTCTGCTACATCTTCCGTTCCTCTCATTGATAACATTTATTAGCGTTAATTAATACAATACAGTACAAAAACTCTTTATTGTGTACCAAAAAATCATTAAAATAACTTCAAGTTTCTAATGTTGTGTTATCATTTTAATTTTCGTCAATAGACTTGTAATTGATTACCTCGCTGCTGCGCTGTTGTATTGTGGCTATCGCACTGTTTGGTTCTAGCTCTCTTATTTGTTTACGTCGGTATAATGTCTAGTACATAAATCATTCACAATACAAACTAACTTCACTTCCTAACGCGTTCTCTGCAACGACATCTCTCAAAACGTAGCACGTGGCGTAACTTGAATAACGGTGTTTGATATTTTCGTAAGCCTTTGAAATTGACATCTGGATATAGTACAGACTCGCAGGTGGGATTAGAAAAGTAAAGTACTTGCCTGAAATCTAAATCATTGGAGTTTCAAACTTATAAATGGCTGAGATCTGTCATCTTACAGGTGATGGGTCCGACCGGGTTACTGAAGAACAAGACGCGCGTATGGGTGACGCACAACGTATCCTACCTCGCACAGACGGACCTTGTGCTGGTGCTCCGCGACGGAGAGGTCTCGGAAGCCGGTAGCTACCAGCAGCTGCTCGAGAAGAAGGGCGCCTTCGCGGAGTTCCTGCTCCACCACCTCAGCGATGCGGAGAGGACCTCGCCCGAAGGTCAGTTGAAGTGTTGAATACTACCGTTAAAAGGATCCGATTAAGTTTTGCATTATAAACCTTCCTTCGCAATACTAAACCTCTAATTTTAAATATATTTATTTACGTTATACGTCCGTAATAAGATCCGAAACTTTCCGTCTTGTGATTTCGGAGACAATAGTATGTGAAAAACGGACCGACACCCAAGTGGTCTTGTAATGTTTCCTTTGTTTTTGTTTTTTTTTTTCACGTCCAATATGTTATGTTATGTTATTATGTCCAACGTATGTTTCAATTATTGTTAAGCATTTAATATGTTACTTTAAAGACGAATATAAAATAAATAGTCACAACACAATGTCATGTTTATTCGCATACTTCACATCAAAAAATTCTACAGAAATTTCATACATCTATACTAATAAATAAAACGGGAGTTTTTTACTACATGCATATGAATGTATATACGGTACATATACCAAAATAATATTTTTTACAATTTTTGTCTGTCTGTCTGTCTGTTTGTTCCGACTAATCTCTGAAACGGGTGGACCTATTTTGACGGGACTTTCACTGGCAGGTAGCTGATGTGATAAGGAGTAACTTTTATTTCTTTGTTAAATTCCACGCGAATGAAGTCGCGGGCACAGCTAGTTTACAATAAATTAGGAGTGATATCTCAAACATGGTGACATTTAGGATATTGAGTTAATTTGACGTGTTAATTGACAGTTGTTATTCGTGTAAAAATAGGTTTCAATAGTCGTCAAGAAAAAATAGTTTAGATTTTGAAAAAATAAGGCATTGCAATTGAAATATATGTAGATAAAACCAAATTGATAAAAAAATACACAATGAATTTAAAATTACCCTTTAATTAAAAATAAAATAAAATTTAATGTAAATAAATGTTAATGTAAATAAATAAAATTTAATTAAAAATAAAATATTTTTTTTTTTATAATTATTGTTTTTGAACTACAACATGTATGTACAATATGCAGACAAACCACGATTTCAATTGATGAAAATACGTAAACTATATTATTATCTACTGAAAATAATTATTTAATTGTTGTAGAACTGGATGAAATTAAGCAAGATCTGGAAAGTAAGCTGGGTTCAGACTTCCAACACAAGCTGCAGCGAGCTCGGTCTTTATCGGAGAGCAACTCGGAATCGGAGCAGCCGGCCGCCGGTATGGGTCGACGATGTTTATTGCACACTTTAATTTGCCCACTGCTGGGCTGGAGTCTGCTCACTAAATGGGTGTGTAGGTCATAGGTGCCACTCCGGCGAGCACGAATCGTAACCAGAGGATCTAAGCAATGTAATGTTTTGTTGGCTATTGCGAAACTTCTTACCTTGAAATTCTTCATATCCAAATTTTATAGCAATAGTGCATCGATATCGTATTAATAAATATACAGCCCATTTAAATTATTCTGCCTTACAGTCGCTTAAAAGATAATATAAATAAAACAGCTGCAACTGTATTTTTACCTTACAACAAACAAAGCCACATATAAAATGTTATTACCTGTGAAATTGATCTATCACTTCGAGGGTCTATCGCTTATAAAATATAAGAACGGATGAGTAAGTATAAAAAGAAATTGGCTGTTAACCGGCAGTGAGGGATAGGAACGGTGGCACCATCTAGTAATCATACCAGGAATTGGTACTGATAAAATGGCAAAATGGCATTTTTGTGAAGGAGGCCTCAGTTACTCTATGATTTACTATTTATTTTTGTTTTATTCCTTTGTATTAAAACAAATTACAAACCGAATTGCATAAACGTTGCACACACTCTTGCATTACTAACTTATATATGTTTATACAATTACTGAACAGTTGTTGAAACCAATCGTAAAATAACATATCTCATGGTCCTAGTACAGAACTGATAGAATTTATTTTTATTTTATTTATCTTTATTGTATAAAAACCCTTTAAAAAAGGGCGGATTTAATGCCTGATGGCATTCTCTATCAGTCAACCGTGGGTGTAAGTGAGAAGGTTTGGGAGGTGCATACTATATAGGAAAAAAAAATCAACAATATATACTAAAACTTGTATCCATAAATATATACTTTATTAAATACAATAGATATCAAATATATACGACTCGGCGATGTGTGACCTTGTGATTATGATGCGTTTATTACAGGCGACCGCGCGGGCAGCGTCAAGCGACGCACGCCGGAGGCCACGCCCAGCGAGCTCAAAGAGAAGAACAAACTCATCGAGGCCGAGAAGACTGAAATGGGCAGTGTATGTTGCGTCAACTAGTTATATATTTTCAATCTTTACATATGTCGGCGACCTCTACCAGGTCAACCTCGTGACCGCCTCTAAGAAATTGTCTAAAACCATTGGTGAAATTACCTGACAACGCGCTAGCGCACTATTACGACAACAGGCGTCGAAGTAAGACCTAGTGGCTACCCTCTAATCATTTGTATATTGCATTGTTGCATATTGTATTAGTTGCTGCAACTTCCCAATGTTAAATTATAATACTTATAAAACCTTAGAAGTTTTGATTTCTCATCAAATTATATGTAGAAAATTGGGTTATCGATAAAGTTTTCCAGTTAACTTCAGCACTTTCGGTTTGGTCAGTATTTATTATCATAGTGATGTGTAAAAAATATATATTTTCGCAATATACTTAAACTTCGACGAAAGACTCAATTGCGAAGCAACTAATTCCATTATGTTAGCAAGATGTTATATTAAGTGCAGTTAGACAATGCCTCCTGCCCGACGACCATTTTGTGAATTTCCATTTTGTGAGTTATTCATGAAAAAAAGTTGATTTCTCAAAAAACGCTCTTGCTTTTTCTCCTGATTTTCGTTAGTAAAATCGAAGCATTTGTTGAACGGGGATACCTTTACAGTAAGGCTTTTACTTTTTTCCTCTTTTGTTATGTACATGTGTTATAAGATATTATATTATATCTGAGTAAATATTGTTTATTTCTGATTCTTACAAACATAACAAAAACGCACTAAATATATATTTTATGAATTTTGGACATGTTGTGGTGTGGAGATAGACTTTTTTTGTCATTGCTTGATATAGAGTTACATATGTGCCATGACTTCGTGCAGGTGAAGTGGAGTGTGTACAAGCACTACCTGAGCAGCGTTGGGTTATGCGCAGCCACCCTTACCGTGCTCATGAACCTGGTGCTGCAAGTGTTCCAGGTCGGATCCAACTACTGGCTCTCCGAGTGGTCCGACGAGAGCAAGATGGTAATATGCTTTTGATTTTTGAACGAGTGATTGATTAAACTTTTATTAAATCAACATTTGGTGTTTTGCATTTCATATAGTTATTTTCGCCTTGTTAGTTGTTACCCTAGATATGTTAATAATATATAGTATATAGTTTTTGTTTTAACAGCCAGCAGTAAAGATCCGTCTTTGATCCGTCAAGAGGGGATCAGTTGTCGGCCAATGAGAAATCAGTGAAGCCGCTACTTGGCTGGCTGTTAATTGGGTAGCGGGGTCTAGGCGAGAGGTTCGTAGAGGTTATACGAGGTCACGTCCTCCTTAAGTCGTACACATGAAATTGACAAACCTTATTGTAAACCTCGAATCTCCCCCGTGGTGCACATGTACGTTCGAACCACTAGGCTATCACTGCTATTCATGTACCTGTTTATGTTTCAGGTGGTCAACGGCACCGTAGACAAGGCTAAGAGGGATCTGTACCTGGGCGTGTATGGCGGGCTCGGTATCGGGCAAGGTAAGCTTACTTCTTAATTCATCGATTATGTAATTCGGGTGTTGCTATTGTCAAGGAAGTTACGATCATGGCTTGAGCAAGTGTATGGGGAAATGTATAAATTGTGTGTATAATATTTTAACAAAATAATT
Source organism: Megathymus violae (assembly GCA_003671415.1). Classification (NCBI taxonomy): domain Eukaryota; kingdom Metazoa; phylum Arthropoda; class Insecta; order Lepidoptera; family Hesperiidae; genus Megathymus; species Megathymus violae. The sequence goes on from PDGT01000051.1 coordinate 2,078,851, forward strand.
GTGTCATATACACGATATTTTTAAAATGATAACCAATAGGTCACGCATATATTTACTAATATTATAAAAGGAAGAATTGTCTCATGGTATATTGAATAATTTTTGTGCGTATGATATTTTAAGTTCTGACGTTACACTGGGTTGCTTACGAATAATGAATACATTGTCTACACCTGCTAATGTTTCAGCTATTTTGTAGTTCATGGTTTTCGCAAACACAATTCGCATGATGACGTCATAATCATCTGTCATGGTTTCTCGGGGTTTTTTATATTACAAATAATAAGCTATGTGCATGAACTTCCATCGAGTGTCCTTTTTGCTCGTTACTTCCTTCGTTAATTCGTTATATATTTACACTTTTCGATATATAGCTTCGGTTGAGTATGCATGACTTTTGTTAGTTTTATTTAACTTTGTTATTTTAGTTATAATTTTAAGTATCACGAAGAACAAACGGGGTGTGTAGCCTAGCTCTCGACTATAAGTGCGGAGTCGCGTTTTATATACACATCTATGTATACGTTATGTATATTTATATATACAAACAGAGTAACATTTTTGAGGTTTCACGATTGATGATCTGTTTTAAAATAAGTACATATATAACTGCTTCCCGTACATACATATACATACGTAGATGGTATTTTAGACTTGTAGAAAAGATAGATACGGAACTATATGTAGTCGAGATCCCTCGTGTAATTTGAAGACGAGGCCCGGGGACGTACGTATGGGCACGTCCAAAACCAGCCGGGTCCAACGTTGGTGAAAGCCGGTGTGTGTCAGTGGTGGCGGTCTCGGTGTCGTCGCTCGCGCTGTACATGGGCGCGCTGGCGGCGGCGCGCGCGCTGCACG
>PDGT01000051.1:2079723-2223297 GCA_003671415.1 Megathymus violae
GCGCCCGCCATCGGCTTCTTCGACTGCACGCCCGTCGGCCGCGTGCTCAACCGGTTCAGCAAGGACGTGGACGTGCTCGACAACGTGCTGCCGATGACGCTGCGCGGGTGGACCTCCTGCTTCTTCGCGGTACGGCACACACGAGCAGTCTTACACACACAAGTATCCACATACGCATCATCGACACTCATGACACGGACATGCACACGTCCACGATACACACACATACGCTTATTATAATACAATCGCTATAGCATTATCATAAGTTTCCTCCATTACAGTTGATGGTTAATGTACTAACATCTAACTGAGTGAGAATTTATGATGAGGTCGGTTGACATCCTAAGTATTACACGTGATTAGATCGTACGAAGGCGGACGACTCTGCGACCGAAACACGTAAAAAGTAACGGTGGTGGCAGTGGGCCAGGCGGGTAAATAATCCTGTCGCTATATATAGTACACGGGTACTGTCCGGCGGTACAAACCCAAGCGAATTTCAACCGACGCGTACTGGCGACATTGTCGCGTGCGTTGTTCAGGAGGCTGCACCACGAGCAGGGAAAGTTGTCTGGGTTTCAAAGATATATGAAGCCCGTTACATCCCGAACCGCTACGTAATCATTGCTGTAATTAAAATCATATCGATGCACTGGAATGCTGTGATTCTTACCAATAAATACACTTACACGAACCCGCTACTTGCTGTCACAAGCTGTTGTGGGCTTTTCAAAATATAATTGATGAATGGCATCCCTCTGCCTTTTTTTGATTTTTTGATTGATTTTGATTCATGTAGTATAGTTTAAATAGTTATTATATCAATATTTAGAAATTATATTAAATTAGCGTTCATAAATTGTTACTGTGTACTGTAAATATCGTTGTCGTACCTGCACAAAAATGACCTTGTAAAATTATTTGGGATCAGTTTTTTAGCTGCATAAAAATGTTGTTATATCGACCGTGGACCTCATAATGTAAATCTCGTGTTCGCCGTGGTATTTTAGCGTTACAGCGGCAGACAAGAGAAAGTAGGTGCGATAAGTAGTTTTGAATCGAATGCCAAAACAAATATACAAGCGTCTCTTGCATGGTTATTATGAAGGTAGCAAGTTAGTTCACAGTCCCATCCGTAGATTAACGAGGAGAAGAAAATAATAGTTGAGCTATAAGTATTTTATATTATTCTCAACAATTAAATTGACAAAAACAAGAAAGAGCTATCAGAATTCATCTATTTTTATCTATCTGAATCCATATTCGGTAAACTTAAGAAATACACTAGACTTTTCAATGAGTACAGACTGTACTATTAGTAGTTCACATCGAGTGTTTTAATAATATGAATCCTTTATAAAAGATTCTGATACAGCTTACTGCTGTTTTACAGCCACTCTTAGTAACCTAATATCATCAATTACTGAGTATATACAAATAAACTAAGTATTCATGTGTGCTGTCAAAATTTGAATTGCTCATGAATCGCTCGAAGAAAAATGGCGGGGATTCGAATAACCTAATTTTTTTTCGGCGTACGGCGTTCTGGTAGTGAAACGCACGTGAATGACAATGTTCTTTTTTTGAAATTCATATAAATACCACACATCGAGCAGTAACAATGTGGCTGTCTGTTGAGTATACCCTTTGCACAGAAGGGATCGAAAAGAAACAAATGAGTGTTATTACGAAACAATTCAGTACAACATTATATCATCCGTTTGGATGATATAATGGTTTTTAGGACATTGGGTGTTTTAATGTTATCAATAAGCGAACTGTTTCAGAATGTGTTATAGAGGATTTAAAGCATGGAAGTAGATAAAAATATAAACTACATGTGGCCTACTTTATTTCACGATCTATACATTTCAACTCTGTTGTGATGTTTTTAACGGATTTCAAGCTACAAAATTTGACAACATCGACGAACAGCAAAATCCAGATTTCTATTTTTCTCTTACGGCAATTCACATTGGAAAAATGTTCAATCTCTTATTTCAACTATTGTTTTCCTAGGCTCCAGCAGTTTAGTAATCTATGGTCTCACACTTATCATTCCCGCACCGTACGTAGTCGCTGGCCGCGTCACCTCGCCGATGGATAGTAAATAATGTATTCATTATGACTAGCACCCGCTTGCGAACTGCCCGACAGACTTGATATAATATTTTACTAGCATAGTACTAGATACACAGTCGCCTACCAAAAAGTGGAGCCGTCTCGATGTTCGCTTACATTTTTGTGCCAATTACAAAAAGATGTAAGTTATTTATATATATATATATTTGTTTCTACTGATGATGAAACGTTGTATATTTTTTATATTTTCACACGGTAAAATACGTTCCTATATATTTAATACGATATGTATCCATCGCACGCTGCTCCTGTGAACGGTCGACGGCGGCGTTCTCCCGCGCCGACTGTGTGTCTGCGTGCTGCGCTGCACCGCCGCTAGTCGTTAATGTGTGTGTGTGTGTGACCGTTGTGCGCGTTGTTTGCAGCGTTTGCGTCAATTTTCGCGGATTTAGTGCCGTACTTGGCGTGCTGGCGGGCGGCGCGCATCCAGCACGCTCTCTTGTTGAGCAGTGCGTTAAGGGCACCGTTGCAATTCTTCGAAGTGACGCCGGTCGGGCGGATCCTCTCTAGATTTTCTAAGGACGTTGACGTGGTGGACAGCACGCTGCCGGCGCAGGCCATCGACGTTGTATATTGCACATTCGAGGTAATCACTCTTGTCTACGGAGTCGTAGTTTTAATCAGTTTTAGGTAGTTAGTTTTATTCTTTAGTTCGAGTTTGCTTAGACAGGATAAATTGTATATTTATGTTCAATAAAAGTTTCTTTTTATCAATAATGAATACTGAATTTTTTATTGATTATTTATTAGTTTTCGTGTGTTGCTATACTAATAATAACATTAACAGGGCTGAGTCTAATTTGAATTTTTATGTAGATCGTAGGGTTTGTTATCGGTATAAAGGCCAATACACAATCGTTGAATTTTTCTGTCTGTTATGGTATTAACGTGAAAACCAATAGGCTAATATCTCAGATTCTTTGTATCTCGAGAAATGGGAAAAATGTGTACTCTTTGGTAACAAATAAACGTTAAAAAATCGGTTGATAGTAAATAAGAGTTTAGCTGTTCACAAAAGAAAAATATCCAACCGCTTGGATAAAATGGCCGTAAAATTTTTTGAATATTTTATAAAAACGAGTAAAAATTGTTTTGAGAAATAACGTTTACGATAACTCAGTACATTAAAAACATTAGTACGTATCTATCTGACGTTATTATTGCTAGTACTGATCTTGCTAGTATCGTATACTGGTATTGAATCTGGCATTATAATTATGACTCTAGTCTCATAAGAAATTCTTATTTATAGGCGATTGCTATTTTTAGTATAATATTTATGTTTTGTATGCAATAATATTAGCAGATATTTCAATTAACTATTTTTATTTCTACTGTCATTTAAAAAAGCTGCATAAAGAAGACAAAAGCGTTATTAAACAACTCTTCACAGTAATTTACAACATTGTGTATAATAATTACACTATTTTTTTAATATTTAATTTTTACGGAAACTGTCAATTCACTGGTAGTTATTTCCAGACATTCTGTAGTAAATTTTGCCTACAAGCTGTGCCTTAACGCGCAGTCGCATCTTCCAATCGGCAAATCACGTTTTAGCTTTAGAATCTAAATATAAAAACGTACACTGAGCCCCAAAATATCACAATACCTTACATAGACGGCACTAGCACATAAACGATCGCACTTATACATATGAGAGTAACTGATCCCATATAATTTTATAATGTGTGTAATCATCATATATCAATTTCGAGATAATAATACTTATGTTTTAACCTCGAAGAATACTACAAGTACTTATTAATTATAACTATTTGTACCGTAACTTGAAACCGTTACGTCGACCTCGAATTATTCTGCAATTCTGTTCAAACGGATCATTAATTAGGTGAAAACACATATCTGCTTATATATGCTTATTTATGTTTTTATATACCGGATATATTAATATACAACCTTACAGGTTATCCATGGAGCTTACAATTTGTATTAAGGTGATTTAAATTCCATTTTTTCCTTCATTTTTTGCAAATTCCAGTTAAACACTATGATGATCACGAAAATCATTAATATACTTGTATGAAAGATTGTTTCGCAGGATATTTTTCAAGAAAACAACACGTTCCCCAGTTAAAATAACTAATAAAGATATATTTAAGAGTCACGATTAATATTCAATAAATATAATACGAGTATCATTACAGTTTTATTACCTCAGTATCGACATAATGTGTGACTTAATAAAACAGTACTACAATTTGCAAAAAAAAATTGAGTTCCACGTTCTAAATCAATGGTACCACCTTAATATCTACGATTACAATTCACAGATGAAAAGCAAATATGTTATTACGTAAGTACCCGTTAAAGTAATGTAATTACTGCAATTTTTTTTATTAATATATTGAAGGCTCACGTGTCGCGTGGCGAAAAGCCATGTATGTGTTCATTTATTCCTAATATGTGTTGAAAGTCAAGTGGACCACGAAGAATTAGATTTGACAAATTAGAATAAAATTAAACAGTTAGTAAACAGTATTAAGTTGTTAAATTGCACTTAATATAAAATCCTGCTTGTCTTTTAGTATTCGATGTTTAATTTGATTAAATTTGAAAAAATAAAACTTATTACATTTAAGTAAATTTTGCTGCTGTTTGACCGTTCATGTACAATATTATTGTATCCGAGCTCACATGTATAAGCGTCTTAATCTTTTTGTAGTCACTGATCATATTCTTAACTACCAAAATCCTGCGGACATTTGTCAAACAGAATTGTAGGAAAAAAACATATAGTTTATTCGACCATTAATAGGAATAAAAAAAATATCCGGGTGTCTATAGTTACGGTGTATGAACTAACGGTGCTCCGTTGCGTTTGATGTCTGAAAAAAGCGTCACTTCGGCGGGTTCACATGATAATCAAGTAATGTTATATACGTATAATTAATTATAGTTCCAATTATGTAAATAATTTTACAATGCACTCATCCTCACCGCTCCTCAGATATAGAGTTTTGGAAACGCATCTTACCCCAACGCTTCGCGTTAACCTGCTCGTATAGTCTACACACATTTCTTAGCCGACTGTATGACAGACGCTGTGACGTCAGACTACATATGAAAAGAGAATTCGCACGTAGGTGCTGGGAACACTGTTCGTGATAAGTTTATCGACCCCGATCTTCCTGGCGGTGGTCCTGCCCATCGGCATCGTGTACTACGTGATCCAGCGGTTCTACGTCGCGACGTCGCGGCAGCTCAAACGACTCGAGTCTGTGTCGCGTTCTCCTATATACTCGCACTTTGGCGAGAGCATCACCGGCGCTTCTACTATTCGCGCATATGGTGTCACAGAGAGGTGAGGTTTTATTTTAATTGATATTATTTTACTGTTTTTGTGATGGATTATTTTTCTAAGGTTCTAAAATCTGGGCTAACGTGTAGATAAGCTAGATAATTGTCAGGTGGTCACTGCCGTACAACTATAATATTTGGAGTGTTATCGACACTTCATTGGTCAAGAAGGAAGTAAGGAGGCCGCTCCTGAACTGATTCTTTGAATGCAACGATTTAATTTAGAGAGAAGGTGAGATGAGAATTGAACCAATATTTACTGACCACCACCGAAGATTCTACGATAATAATTAATCATTCATAAATGTACACACGCACACCCACATTACGTGTCGTGTCGTGGCATGGGCACACTTAAAAGATATCGCACACGTCTACGATCAGAGGATAAACAGTTCTGCAGGTAGGGTCACTATCACTACTATATAGGCTACAGGGTCAATTTCTTATAAACCTACTTCCATTGATGGCTTGTCAAGGATATTTAGTTCCTCAGTTTGAGCTGTACATACGGCTCTTAACTGACGTAGAAACAGAATGATTACTTTTATTTTTATCTCATATCAAACGTAATGTTACGACGTAAGGTTTATAACAAACTGGATCATTGTTTTCAAAATAAAACTGCTTGGACAAAAGTTTGATATGTAACCATTAGTATTGATAATCATTCCTTGTAACGGCGAGGAGAAAAAAATCTCCTTGAAAACTTCTTGTCGCTGCTTCTTAGACTGTAAACTAGAAATTCTGTGTTATGACCGTGTCGTTCGTTATCTGTGTAACGACCGTGTCCAGGTTCGTGGACGAGTCGGAGCGAGGCGTGGACCACAACCAGTCGTGCTACTACCCCAGCTGCATCGCCAACCGCTGGCTGGCGGTGCGGCTCGAGATGATAGGCAACCTGATCATCTTTTTCTCGGCCGTGTTCTGCGTCATCAGCCGGGAGACCATCAAACCTGGCCTCGTGGGGCTCTCCGTCAGCTATGCGCTCCAAGTGTGTATACATATATGAGTGTGTAGTGTACATTAAACGTTCTCGATCTCATTTCAAAGATCACGCTAAGGACCATCCAAGACTATGGTCTCCAATCGTATTGCGACAATTAATGCATTACAAAATAATTTTGCCAGATCACCCAAACGCTGAACTGGTTGGTGCGCATGACGTCCGAAGTGGAAACGAACATCGTTGCCGTTGAGAGAATCAAGGAATATGCGGAAACAAAACAAGTAAGCCTTTTATATTTATCAAAGTACCCTCCTAATATAAAAAAAATGTATATTTATGATTGTGACTAAAAGTGTTGTAATTACTAATAACATTACTGAATTAGAAGGATGACATTTTATTACTAACATAGTCTGTCAATCGTTTGTAACATTCATTAGAGAGAATATTATTATATATTAGAGAGGTAGTATTTGTATTTCTTGCGCAATTTAATAATTTAGGGTGCGTTACAAACTTTTTAATTAAATAATTGGGCTGTCGTTGAAATAAAAGAGACAGACACATCTTGTTTCAATGCGTGCAAAGCAGTGTATATTGAAATGTAACTATTTTAATAATCTTTTTCTAAACATTTGACGCATTTTGGATCTATCGAACAGACCTATCAAAGAGTACAATATTGTAATTAAGGTTACGGCGTGTTCAAATATTTAATAAATAACACACCGATGAAAATAAAGATTAGTTAATTAGTAAGACTCAATAACTTGACATTTATTACAAGCATATTATTAAATTAAGATAAAGATTTATAATGAATTAATTATTATATTAAATCATTGAAGCACAGTTAGATACACTGTGTGTGCTGTGCACCTACACTGCACATTTTATTATTTGTGTTTATTATGGATTCACAAAACAATATTATTAAAGAGATTAAAAGCATCCTGACACAAGAATATTACTTCAAAATGCAGTAGTCGTGGGTCAAACCAACAAAACCAATTGATGTGACGCATTACACTGTCATTGTTATTCATTATGACGGGCGGACCATTTGTTTACAGAGGTTGTAAATGGGTCCAACATATCGATTTTTAATGTGAATCGAATCGTAAAATGTGCCAATATTTATATTGATTAAAATATTCATTGCAAGATAATTTTATTTTATTAAAATGTACAATCGATTTATCGATTAACGACCGATGCATGATATTCGATTTCTTTATATGATTATTTTAGATATTCTGATATATTACAATTCACAAATTGCAGATCGTTTTAATCTTCTGTATTTTAATATATACAACCCGTTTTTAAAACATATCTTGTTTCGCTCTCGCCCAAAAGTGTCAGTCTCCTGCGAGAGAACCCGTGGTTCTCCGCGATAAAGTAGTGTAATGAATGTATTATACGCTTGTTCGTTTTTTAGGAGGCGGCGTGGACGGTGGGAGCTGGCCCTGGCGCCGACTGGCCGGCCACGGGCGCGCTGCAGCTGGAGCGACTCACGCTCGGATACCGCGCCGGCGAGCCCGCGCTGCGCGACCTCACGTGCGCGGTGCGCGCACGCGACAAACTCGGCATCGTGGGCCGCACTGGCGCCGGCAAATCCACGCTCACACTGGGGCTGTTCAGGTACTCACATTGGATTGTGAGCTCGTTGATACTTAGGCGTTTTTTACTCTTTACCTATTATATGTTACGTGTTTAAGTGCTTGAATATAATAATCTCACCATATAGGGAAAGGTGATATAACTTTAGATGGTAGAGTGCATTGACATTTGTTGTATGGATTACCTTTTTAACTGTAAATGGTACTCCCGATTTTTGTGTCTTTTTGAGTACCCGTTAAAATTAAAATGTATGATACCCGTGATGATTAAGTTTAAATCGCATGATTGCACAACATGATGTTGTTAAATTAATATCTCAGTTTCATCAGTATTTCACTTGTTTTCTAAATAAAGATTAGTAAAGTTATATAAAGAGGAGTGACGATACATGACGGTACATACTTCCATCATGGAACAACAACGACAGCCGAAAACAATTATTAATTGCCAATGGATAGTGGTAAAACAAACGCATTTAAAGATCTTGGCTTCTTTTGATTTGCGACCTTTTTGCTCTTATCCCACAACTGTGACAACTGAGAACTGACAGTGGTTTGTGCAATGTCAAATGAAAGCATAATATCTAGTTGAAATTGAGTTCCTTGAAGATCCCGAACGAGGACGTTGTGTCAAAACGTCACACTTTAAAACTATTAATCGATAGCTTACGATCTATCCAGTATATTTGTATAATACAACGCCGCTTCTAAATAAAAGTACGGAAACACTAACAATGTCTATTTTTGATAATAAAAAAATATTTAACTAAGCTTATTAAATTTGTCACTGCGTCTGTCATTCGTAATTATTTTAAATGAAATCCCATTAATATTTCAAATCTCAGGAATTTTTTTGTCATCAAATTGTAATAAAATTACGATCTTGTTTCTGATTTTTTATTGAACTTTAATTTATTACGTTTTGTATTCGCTACTTTCATGTCAATAAAAATTAATTGACAGGATAGTAGAAGCGATGAGTGGCAAGATTCTGATCGACGGCGTGGACATCGCCAATATCGGGCTGCATCAGCTGCGCGCGCGCATCACCATCATCCCCCAGGACCCGGTGCTGTTCTCGGGCTCACTGCGAATGAATCTCGACCCCTTTGGCGCGTACACTGACGACGAGATCTGGCGCTCGTTGGAGCATGCGCATCTCAAGACCTTCGTACAGGGTAAGTGCGCACACTGTCACACGAATCGGGTCTTTTCAAAATGATAACGTAAACTCATCGACGAACCGGTAAGTCAGTTCGATAGCCACCGGCCGAACAAGGGGTCCCGCGTTCGGTGTACACACAGTTATCATTATCATTTAATCAAATTATATTTGATAATGATAACAGTAATTACCACAATATATTTTTTTTATTGAAAAATTATACCAAGTACATTGATAACCGCGAGCATTTATATAGTAGCAAACATACAAATGCATAATAAAGTTTAAATAATAGAATATAATGCTTTAATCTCTTGAACTCAAATATTTTAAACCAGAATGGTGCACGTCCTTAACTAAAGATTAGATTAAATTTACTGTCATCGGTAGCAAAGGAGAATTCGCGAACTCTGTTCGAGACCGAGTCCTTAACTGCTGTTGCTACATATTGGTATAAAAATAATTACGGGACATTTAAAGGATGCTCCTAACTATTACTTCATACATGACATCTTCCAAAATATCACGTTTGGTAGGCGACGGCAACCTACTGTTATGCCTACTGACGTAGCTTATGTAATATAATGAGCCAAAAGAGATACGTTTGGACAATTTTATCTAGGTCTCCAAGCGGGGTTGCTCCACGAAATCGCAGAGGGCGGCGAAAATCTATCGGTGGGTCAACGCCAGCTGGTTTGCCTGGCGCGCGCGCTGTTGCGTAAGACGCCGTTGCTAGTGTTGGACGAAGCCACCGCCGCCGTCGACCTCGAGACCGACGACCTCATTCAGGTACAGCGAATATCGGCATCGCAGCGTTTCAACTTTGACCATGTTGCAGCAAAAAAGCTAACCGATGGCCGGTGTAGCTAGTATAATGATAACTGTTTGAAGATTTACCTTCAAAGAATCGGATAACCGACAATTCATTTATATCAATTCATGCAATTGCTATTTTAAAATAAAACGTTTTCGTATTCAATCAATAAATTGTGATACACTTAGCTTCCATTTTTATCGTTGGCATTAGGCTGAGCAGGATGCACTAAGAACTAAGAACAACGATATTAGTGGGAACTCTGAGGTAGTAGAAGATACATAGATACAGATACACTCTAAACTTACTGTGTATGAAATCAACACTTTTAAACATATTACATAAAGCAATATAACATCTGCATACTTTATCGTACACAGAAAACGATCAGGTCAGAGTTCTCGAACTGCACGGTGCTGACAATCGCCCATCGTCTCAACACCATCATGGATTCGACGCGCGTCATGGTGCTGGACAAGGGCCAGCTGGTGGAGTATGCTCCTCCTGAACAGCTGCTCCAGGATAAGAACTCCGTCTTCTACGGGATGGCCAAGGACGCCGGCCTCGTCAACTGAGCTCGATCACGCAAAGGGACTTGTCTAGGAATAGCTCTAAACTGATGCTCACTTACCCTGTCGGTATCTTCATATTTTCCTGTACATTATAAGAATGTCAGCCGGAATTTGAAAAAAATCAAGCCTATATCCACTTATGACTGTAAAAATATTGTAACTTAATTTATGCTAATTGAAGGTGTTTTTTTCCCCTATCATTATATACGGAGTTTCATTTATAATTATGTATTTTTTCATAATTTTGTTTATAATTATAATGAAGATTTGCCGACTGGTGTGAGTGTGTAAATACGATTTATCTTTATTATATTGAAAGACTGTCCCTTAACAATGGTTTTTTCAACAATATGCAACTTCTACGGAAGTCCATAACTAAAGGGGATAAACTTCACATGCTTTCAATTAAAGAGTTATCGTTTTGTAGTTTCCTGTACGACTGTTAAAAAGCATTAGGAGTCCTTTTGCGGACAGCATAGACATCACAATAAATCAACGTCCAATAAGACCTGTCATAAAATCTTAACTCGAGATCCTTTAGCATCATTACCGACCGAACGATAATGTCGAACCTGTCTCACAGAAAACTGCTTATGCATTCCACTGATTTGAGGTTGATTTGTGCTCATCAGGTGGAAAACACAAACAAGACTAATGCCCAATATACAGCATTAATTACCTGACTCGAATGTTGAACTCTGAATATTAATGAATACGAATACTGAATACGAATCTGATGGCATAAATGAACATTGTGAACATGCTGATGTGATAATTTCATCATCTGTATTCTTTCACTTAATCATGTAAAGTGTACTTTTGTCCACTATATTTGCTCAGGACTCAGATTTCTTGTCGAGCTGCACACGTGTAGGTTTAGGCTTTTCAAGTTAAACGGCAGCAATACTTAAAGAGTCAATTGTGTTCACAATGTAGATTAGGATTAATAGATTTTTACGTCTTATGGATGAATTTTATCTTACTCAAATGTTTTATACTGAGATTTTAAGTATTATTACGCACGCTCACTTATATATTGGCGTAGAGGTTTTAATAATATTATCACATAATGCGAATCTATCACGAATTACCACATTAAATCCGTGCCTAATATTATAAGATACTAAAAATATTATCTCAATTAAAGACATGTGTGTGGTGACTTAAAATAACATTTGTTACTTACTTTAATGTTTAGACTTAAGTTTTTAATTTTTGTTTGTACAATACAATTTTATGCTTATATTAAAATTAGTGTAGATACGCATGGAAGTGTATTACAATCGATTATTTACTTATAACAAAAAAAATCATGTACTTATATCTGAATACTGCTGTTAGTAGCTTTAAAATTGCCTTACGTCTAGCTTACACATTTTTAATAACACAACTCAAAAATTAATAAGTCGAGACTAAGGTTCAATTTTTACTTAAAACTGACATGTGATCACATTTGTATATAACAAGATAGTATTAAAGCCATTGTGTGTATTTTTTTCCAATTTATATAACTACCTGTTTATACTGAATGATTCGGAATTAAATTGTTTTCACACTATGCCATAATTATATGCATTTAATATACCTCACAGTTATGTCCTATTACAGTTTACTGCGCGGTTTATATTAACGACTGAAGCCGCATAGCGGATTTAATAAATTGTTATCTTTCACTTACTGTTGCTAGAATAACCTGTAGTTATTAGTTGTTTTTTTCTGGTGGCACTATTAATGAACCTACTAGTGGTGCTAAAGGCGTCTTTTGATTCTGTCACAATAACTCTGTGCGTCGTTTCACGATACAGTCGAGCGAAATGCTACTTTTATAATGGTTACCTATAGAGTGGTGCCATAAAAATTGAGTTATATATGTAGAATAGTGTAAATGCGGTTTTTATGACGTCACTTAAATTTTGACTATAGAAACAATTTATATGGTTTCCTAAAGCGGCGTGTAACGTTATAACTTCAAATATCGGCGTCGCTAAATATCTACATCATTTACATTTTTGACAGTTTTTTCATCGTTATAGCGCGAATTAAGTAACTAGAGACGATGCTGTTTTTTTTTGTTTTCTTGTCTTTGATAATACACTAAAATTGGGTAGTACGTGCTAAAATATTTGTGTAACACCTACCTTATTTCACGTACTCGATCTATTCTCACTTAAATATATTCGTTGTTCGAAAGAGATTGCTCTTTTCAGTGATAAATATTGCACTGCTGTTGATTGTTATATTACAAGTGAATAATAAAGAAAATTTGTATTATATAATCATTAACTGAGGATCGTCTAATTATATAGATACGTTTGTATCTAAGTATCATATAAGTATGTATCTGTCAAAGCAATGAACTTTTACGTCCGCAGCAACAACTACCGCTTCACGACGGCACTGCTTTAGGAAACCGTAGCTTTTCATTTAGACGTTGGTGCAGGTAACACAAATGGACAATAAAATATTCCATCTCGGTTTTAGAAGTAACAATACATATCCCCACCTTGAACCAGATGTTACAATTCTGGGGAATCATTTGCTTACGACAGATTTCGATGTGTTACAACGGATACCAGCTTCAAGTACTTTCTTTCTTCTCATTTTCTGGCCGACAACGCATTAATGATACCTTTAGTCTTACCGATGTCCTTGGGCGACGGGGACCACTATCATAATGTGGCTCGTCTGCTTGTTTCTCGGCTATTTACATAAAAAAGTGGATTGCATTTTGGCCCGCTACTTTCACACTAGTATTGATTAATTCGAATGGCTGATGTCCAGCATCAGTCAAGCTATACCATATATGTGGAAGCGATTATATAGTGCATTTTCTTTCGAGTCCTACTCAATAGTGCTCATTGTTCTAGGATTTTACAGTGATTATCTTGTTACTGGCATAATCTGATGTAGTTCTTGAAAGCAAGTGTAACATTTTGCTAGATTTCAAATCCAGTGTGAAGACTGCTGATCTAGGACATATTCATATTAGTATTGGTTTTCTGATGTGAAATTTCTTGTTAAATACTTTTATGAATTAGATATATATATATTTTTTAATTCGGCGTTTCATTTAATTTGGCCGAAATATTGTTAAACATTTATTTTGGCACTGCTTGTTGTCAACGACGACCTTGTTTTGCTCTATAAAAAATCTAGATAGTTAATATGAGTTTCCATGGGGTCGTGAAAAATAGTTGACCGGACTTGTGTAGTATTGTTGTGACTTGTACTGTAAAGCTTGTACTTACAATGAAGTTTGACCGTTACGACACGTACAATTGTTACATTTTGTCCAAATCGTTGTTACATATACGACAGATTGTTAAAACTATAGGAACAAGTCCAATTAAAGTTACGACACGGGGAGAAATGCAGGCTTAGCTTCGCTCAGTATACAAGAGCACTGAGGGTGACAGCGTCACCTGTTATAATTTAAGAGGTAGAAGTCATCGCGAGTAAACGAATTTTTAATTAACTCACTGGTCTTTTCATATAAACCAATTCAATACAAGATAAGTATTTTTTTGCTATTGACATTACATAGACCTACTTTTTCAATTTTATTTTATGCAAGTGCAATGCAATTGCACAAAGAAAAACAATATGGTAAAAAACAATAAGACCCTTTTTGTGTGTCGAATTTACCAAGTAGTTTTCCTTGCCATTTTTGTTAATAAATGTTATCCAATATTTTAAGTAGGTAAAAATTTATCTAACGGTTGTGTATTGCAAAGCCCGTGCAAATCAGTATTTGTAATCTAAAAATACATTTTCAGTTTCGTACATTATGAATCATTGGCAATTTTACATCAGTTAAAAAATTTCAGCCCAAAAGCAACATTGTTCAAGGCAATAATTTAACATTTGTTGCAAGCTTATAAGTTGAATTTTCTTTTTTGTTGAGAGATTATGCAAGAGAATTTATTTTTTGAAGTAGATGTAACAGGTTTAGTGGTAATTGAATGATTTTTGTTGTAATAATAGATTAGTAATAATTATTTTTTTATTAATTAATGTTACAATAATTTAATTATGTTTTCTGTACCTGAGTTACAAAAAACATAATACTTCTTCAGTCTACATTAACATATGTTATGGATATGTATTCTGCAATAAAAATAATGTATTGTTTCGAATTTTATTAATAAAGTAAAAACAAAAAAATATACCTCTTTTTTGGCTATTACCATTATGGACTTCAACCCAGTAGCGATCCATTTTTATTGAGAAAAGTGTACAGCACAATATTGCTCCAATATGAATTGGCAATTAAAATTAACCAGTGCCAATATTATAATGATATCTTCAACTCATGACAATCGGAGATAATATTATTTAAATAGTTTATATTGAGTTGAACTCCAGAAACTCCGATCAATCTAGAGATGCTCATGAGGATGCCAAAGGGCTATTGAACCTTTTATTTTTGCTATTTCAATATTAACAACAATGTCATATGACGCACTTTTAACGTAACTTTACAATATTGTTGACCTCAAAATCATAGAGTAATGAAATAAGTAATGTCATATCAACTCGTGGATTGTGGATAAAAAAACTAAAAATCCTAACCCTAGCCAAACTTGTGAATATTAAATTAAAAATAAATATTAAATCAAGTTATAAAAATGTGACAGATAATTTTACAAACTTAATTTTGTTGTAAGAATTAACCTTGCATTCCTTGCATTTTAATAATTATTACTCCATAATATTATTTTTGAGAAGAACTTTTTTTACTTCTCTTTAGGGTCTTGCTCGTTTTAGAAGTCCAAACACATGTGATAAATAAAAGATGATATTTTGATTTTGTTTCATCAAACTAGAGTATATTTTTTAACACATAATTTTCACATTATTGTATTAAGTCTCAATATAAATTACCATTTTTGTGATCTATTCAATTGCAAGCAATGCTCATTAAGGCTGCATTACTTTCCCGTGGTATCCAACACCATCTTAAGGTGACATTCATTGGTCATGCCCATTTTCATTTGTCTTACCTTCTATGAATTCTTCTAAAATCCTTATTAACCTTGACAACATATCTTTGTTGAGCTCGTGTAATCTCAATATAGGCTTGTGATCAGCATTTACTGTATAGAAAGCTAGTTGCAGTAACGAATATGATAATGTTTTCAGGTCACTAGTTCCACACACCAACTTTAATTTCCAGTTAAAAGTATTCAATGTTTCACCAAATGCGCAATTATAGTGAACAATAGTAGCATTGAGAAGTTCACTTTTCTTTTTTACTAACAGAGAAACAAAAATTCTTACTCTATCATTATCATTAAACTTGGATTGCAATAGTTCACTCACTTCATTTGTGTTTAGATTAGTATCAAGAATAATGTTCTTTACTCCTTCCTTCACTGCTTTAATATCGGATGCATCAAGTATTTTGGAAGTTGCAATGTGATTTAAATTATATAAATTATCCAACATATCTTCCAGTACCTGTAATATAGTATTGATAGATTGGTTTTTATTTCACTGTGTTACACATTATATGTGACTATGTAAATCTTTATATCGATGAGGGTATCAATCATATGATATGTTCTGTTTTATTACTGCTGGGATGCTTTGATTACCCATGGTAGATTATGAGATATGCATTAACAAATTATGAGATTCCATTAACAATCATTCTATTATGAAGAAGTCTCTCATCTTGACAGTAACTAAACCTAGTAATTAATTACTAATTAGTAGTTGACAGATTCAAAATATTTACTAATAATTTCACTGATAATCGATTTTAATTTGTTGCTTCTTTGGTATATTTTTTTATTCTGCACATTTATAGACAACAAAAAAAAGTATTTTGAAAGATATATAAATTAGTAATCATTGTAAATTTAATTTAAGTAGACATCATCAAACAAAACTGGCGTCACCACTAGGATCCTAGTGATAGTGCATTCACTGACCAAGACAACACAATCAACGTTTCACCCAATCTCCAACGAAATATGAATGACGGACTTTCTCAATTAAGTACGACTGATGTGAATAATAGTACTAACACAAATAGTTACTAACGTTATTCGATTATGAAAACAAAATTAGTAAATTAAATCATAATCATCTATCAAGATTAGTAATCAGCATATGTTTCATTTATGTCAATCATTTATCGTCAATAAAATATATGTATATACTCGTAATTACTCCATGTCGATACATACAAAAATATGATAGGCATTAACAAGATTGTAAATATACCTGTGTAAACGTCTCGATATTCTCTATTTTAAACAAAACATCCATTATTTACTCTTGAAATTTTAATCAATTCATTCCTACAAATATTTTTTTTTTAAATAATGAACTTCACTTAAATTATTGTACCGTACCCTTGAAATGAAAACTTCAATTTGATTGTTATTGCATTGAATTTCGAGACAATGTAATGACCAGGGTTGCCAATACCTATTTTACTAATTCCCCAAAAATCAAAGCGAAATTCCCCAAATTCGGGAAGAAAATATTGCAATTCCCCATACGTAGAAATAAACGAAAAAACTAATAAAAAAAAAACGTTCACACACTCACACCCCCGTACTAGGATTCCCTGTGTTGCGGGTGGCGTGGACATACACAATTATCACATCACAAACACCCATGACCCAAGAACAAACATTTATCTGTCACATAAATATCTGCCCCGGCCGGGAATCGAACCCGGGACCCCACGCTCGGCAGGCAGGGTCACTACCAACTGGGCTACGTAATAATAATAATAATAATACTCTTTATTGTACATCATAGTACGGAGATGACTTAAGAATAATTAAAAAAACAAGATTATACAATAGGCAGTCTTATCGCTAAAGGGCTATTTCATCCAGACAACCTTAAAATGACAAGTTAAAAAAAGCATAAAGCATCTAGAAGCAGGGCGTATTAAATAAAATTTAATAACAGGTAAGTATAAGATAGCTCAATGATTCTCAACCTTTTTTTTGTTGCGTCACATATTTAACGATTTCAAAATTTGGCGGCACACAAAGAAAAAGATAAAATTATTTACTTACTACAACACACTGCATAAATAGTTTATTACAAAAATTTTAAATATACGAAATAAACTAATATATACTACAATAATAACTAAACGTTTATTAAGAGATTAATTACAAGCTAATAATAAGAATATTTTTAATGCGAAATTTGAGCTTGATGTTTTTTGATAATTTCATTTATATTTGGTCGTAAAAATGACAATGCTATCACTAAAACAACACGTTTTGTACGCAGAAGTGGCAAGTGTGCGCCGACTTGAGACATATTCCTATTGCTATGCACGCCGCTTCATCATAATTTGGCACTAAGAAAAAACGCGTTGCAAAGCAAATAATAAAATAATTTTTTTTTGTGGATTTAAATATATATTCATGTTAAAAATATTTTTCTTTTTAAATGATATAATTTAATAATATTAACATTATTATATATTTGCAAAATTTGGCGGCACACTTTTGAAATTTGGCGGCACACAAAAGTGCCGCGGCACAGTGGTTGAGAATCACTGAGATAGCTTGTAGACAGCAATGAACGAAGTGGGATTAATGAAGTAAGGAGAACACAAAAACAAAGTTTTAAGTAATATTCTCTGACTTTATTTTTAAGAGGTTAGGGAATCAGCGTTACATATATTTTCAGGTAGGGAATTCCTAAGGCGTACGGCTGTAGCCGTAAAGGAATTATGGTATAACGAGGTTGAGTGTGTCGGAGTTCTGAGAACAAGAGATTTTGAGGAGCGGAGAGTTCGATCATGGGTTAAATGGAGAAATTTGAAGTTTTCTTTAGTTTAGTTAGTTTCTATAGTTATAGTTTTGAAGGCGCTCAAGTTTGTTTAGTTGCTCCTCTGTAACGTCGAGATAGCACACATCGGCATAGTCAACCTTTTTAGCATGTGGAATAGAAACATGATCAAGCGAGACCTTTGGCAGTTGGGCCCAGTCAATTTTAGCGACTGTCGTGAGCTTCCTAGTATGATAGTCTGGAATTTACTAGGATTTAACTTAAGACCAAAATTTCTACTCCTAGTTCGAGATATTAATTAGATCAGCAGCAGGTAAATCACTAAATGTTGCTTGATGGTATATTTGTAAATCGTATGCGTACAGATGGTAAAGAGAAGAAAGATGGAGACTAATAGAATTTATGAAGATAGAGAAAAGGAGAGGAGACAACACGCCACCTCGTGAGACTCTAGCAATTGCGTCAATCCAAGATGAAAATTTATGCTTGACTTGCACACGTTGGCCTCGTCTGAACAAGTAATTACGAAACCAATCAACCGACGTCGGAGATAATATGTTGGGAGTGCGTAGAATCCCTAAAAGGAGATCAAAACCTACGGTGTTGATCGCATTGCTAAAGTAGAGCAAGGTCAAAACTATAAGTTTTTGGCAGTCCATTCCTTGACGTATTTCATCTGTGATTTTAAGCAAAGCCGTTGCTGTACTATGTCCCAACTGAAAGCCTAAAAGCGAAAAAGCGTGTCTTGACAGATATGAACTGAGCTGCTGATGGACTAAACGCTGGAGGACTTTGGAAAGGGAGGGGAGAATAGAAATTGGCCGAAATTGAGAGGTGGAAGAATTCGATTTTTTGGGAATAGGGATGATATAAGCATCATTCCAGACAGTAGGAAATTTTTTTTGGATGATAGATTGATTGAGAATAAATGTGATAGTAGGAGCGAGGAGGTCAAAAAGAGGAATTATCATCTTACGGCTAATGCTGCCTCTACCGACTGCGTCGGAGGATATGGATTGAAAAGCCCTCAACATCACGATTCGCGAATTGATTGAACGAAAAGCAGGGAAAATTAGAGTTAGGAAATCGAAAAAAGAGATCCAAAGTTTCTAACTTTGCGTTGCTTTTATTGCAAGAAATCGTAGAGAATTCATCATTAAGATGGTTGAGATTGAAATTGTGAGGTAGAGTGTGTTACTTACAATACATAAACTGATGTCCTGTAGTAAAAAAGTAATCGGAAACATGTGTTATGCTCGATATAATAGTTTTATACTAATAAAGGAACGTCAGAAGAGTATCGGTTGTTATGGTAAAAGTGTAATATTCCTCACGTTTCCCGCGCATAGAACCAATCCCCACACCTATCTGCAATCGATTTGAGATTCCCCGCAAAATGGCATCGCCGCTAATGACACAAACCTGTTTTTTTATTTATTATTAAGTCCTAGATGTCATCTTTTTAGCCTTATATTAGAATTGGTTGTACCGAGTACTCTGTAATGTGAACCAGAATTCAAGTAAAATTAAGTAATAGCTTACAGTTTTCATTAGCAAATCTGATTATCTCTCGGAGCAAAGTTATGCTATATTGTTAGTTTATTTTATTATCGATATTATAGTTTATTATATTCGAGCTCAGCAAAACAGCAGTTCCATATTTATATAATTCTAATGCTTCAGACGAATAGGTTTTTGGAGAGTGAATCTCTTCAATTTATTTAATTTTTCACCTCTTGAGCAATTAGGGAGTTCAAATTTGTTTAAATTTTTTTAATATACCTATTTTCCGAAAGGGCGGAAGCGAGCATAGTTCAGTGTTTTGAATGTAAAATGTACATAAAATACCAACAAAAACTTCTTGACTTATACATTGGATTATCTTGCTTTACTTTATTCACATTTATATAACTGGATTATAAAGCGCTATAATAAACTACATAATCAAGAATATTTTGATGTGACACTTTCACCAGTATAGCATTTGAAATTATAGAGGAGGTGCACCGTTATCACCGGGTGCCGTTAAATGTTCAGACTGTTAATAGCATACCTATAGATCTGTACAGTTTAGGTCTCTTACACTGGTGGCGTGTCAGTTGCGGTTTACCGCAGGGTTCAGTCTTAGAATCGATTGTGTGGAAAATAGGATTAGACTGGCTTCTAGGTGGCCCGCTCCTTTCGAGGAGGAGAGCATCTACTATTCTGACGGCACACCTCGCAATCCAAGATCAATCGCAAGAACTGTAGGGAGGCAGTCCGTTGGACCACGGTTGCCGTGTCGTTTTAGAGAACACTTTCCCCGAGATTTTTGGAGGGCTCTCTTCTTCTGTGGGCCGCGTAGAGGACCTCCTCTAGGCGCATTAATTACCGCCCATAGTATGCCCGTGGCTATCATAACCAGAATTAAGTTTGGAGCTACCGAGCGCACTTTACTGAATAGGTCCCTAGGGTTGTCGCCACGGCTGCTACAATGAACAAATTTCTGTCTGCTTATTTGCTGCAAATATGAAAAGACCTCGCTCATCATGTAAGCGGCCATTTGGCCTCAGCTCGATCATAGGGTGACGCGAAATGGGACACTAAAGTTCTGACTGGCGCGGGTACTTACTGGACACAATTGTTTCGGTAATATTTGCACAACATAGCAAGACGAGAGCCCACACCGGCTTGCCTTGTGTATAACGAGCTTTGGGTAAGGCACAATACACTAATGGAATGCACTGCTTGGGATCCTCAGCGAAATACGCTGATGTCGGCAAAACTCGGGCGAAAAGCAATGAGGCATGTTGGGCTGCGTTTATGTTATTTCGTAGAAAAACTTTGGGGAACGAGTGAGAAAAGCGGATGCCGAAAAAGACCTAGTTCGTCGTAGGAAACCGGGGAAAAGGAGACGTTCATAACGCCTCCCCAACTTCCAAGTCAAGTATGAATAGGATTTTTCTAAGTTTACAAACTTACCATTTAAGGCTACATCACCACTTACCATCAGGTGGGATATATAGGTCAACCATAATACTAAATTAAAAAAAAGATCAATCATAGCTACAGAAGGAAAAGATAAGATTCGAAAAGCAATGGAGCGATGGTAATTGTACCTCTGTGACACATTAATTGTCTATATAAATCGCTTCGGTGCTATACACCATTACTGGGTACACTAGTCGAGTTGGTTACGGTTGAATACTTCTTGCTAGTCACGTCAATTGTGACATCATTGTTGTTCAAGCACTAAATTTTATTAATTTAATCGATTAACTGTTGCCTAAAGTTATACACGACATTGGATAGAGACTACAGACTATTTTTATCTTTTTCCTCCGGCCTCTACTAGCATTTCGTCGGTGTAGTGTAGGCATTCGAAAATCATGCGTATTTATCGTACTTCCGCTTGCAAACATTGTTCATCCGTGATTCCAATATTGTACTTGTATATAAAACTAAGTCTCGTAGAAATTTTATCTACGTTGTTTTTATTCACCATTTTAGTAAGTGATAAATAATTCATACACGACCTTTGAAATTTACGAGCAATCACGAACGTAGGTACAACTTCACAGGTTCAGTTGTTATATTAAGAGTAGGTAACAATAAAACGCAAATTGTAGTTTTAAAATTTATTGATTAGAGACATTCACACATCCACATTCGAATTTTCCAATAAGAGAAACATACAGAAATAAACGTCCACTTTTATATTGAAAAATATATATATACTAAAGGAAATTTCTTTAATCCATTTAAATTTAATATTTAAATATTTCTTACATAATAATTTAAAAACTAATTTGGAAATAATGAGCTCATTTATGACAATGCACTTTTCGAATTGGCACTTCTGCAGTAGTATTACAAACATGCGATATTGAATTGACAGAACGGATTTTAATATTCTACATGTCTTATTCAATTCCTATAAAATTGTGGCAATGTCGCTTGGATAATATGAGTAATATGGAACTTAGATCTTATACAAATCATTTTGACGTAACCGTGTAGAACTTCGACAGAACTATTAGCTGAATGTAAGGAAAACATTTAAGCACGATTGAGTGTCACAATCATGTCGTAGCTGACACAAGACCCCTGCGTATCATAGAGGTTACGTGCGCAATAATAAGAATTTTATTCATTGCGTATTTATTTTAACCAAATTTCGTAACGTTTTAATCCACTCTAGTCGGTACACGTCGCTTTGATAACCTCTATAAAGTCGCAACGTGGTTTTATTTCGTATAGCGGTGTGATCCAATTCTTGCTACGGTATTGGGTTCTCAAATTTTTGAACCTTCCAGTTAATCTAATATACGTCAAGTTTAGACAAACATGGTGTCTCTTAGGCCACGTTATTCCATTCGATGTAAGGAGTACGGGGGTGAACGAAGGCTAGCTGCCACATATAATCAGTTCTGTCAGTTCATTTTAACGACAGCATTTATTAAAGCTTTGAATTGAATAAAAAAGCTAACCACCGGGGACACTAGTATTCGATATGGAATGTCTCATTTACGTTCACTGCTAGTATGCAGGAGTGTTTCCTCCAATGATGCAGATGTGTCACTTCAAATTTCATAAAAAAATGTATAAAATTACAAAATCGTTACAAAATCATAATATTGGACGAGATTATCATAGAAAAATGACACAATTGTATAATAATATCAAACCTTATAATATATATGTATGTATCGCAATCGACAAATCGTATGTGTGATGAGGTGGATCCAATACACTCGGAGCGGCACCGCACGCCGAAGTTAACTTGTTATAAAGTCACTACTACACTAAATATTATTTTAATTAATTATATGTCTGTATACGCGTATAACTGTATAGTGTAATCAAAAAGTTGGCCACTGAATATTTAGTCCAATTTTTGTTACAAACGCTCTGACCTTCGCCAAGCTACACCTGACGATGTGTCCTAATTATATTGAAACATATCTCACTACCTACGTAAGTTACAGGAGCATATTCACGTTTTAAATGAATTTAGAGATTACGCTTAATCATTCCAGAGAGCTCTGAAAACCAAACTAAATTTATACAACTTATTAATAAAATGCTGAGAGCAGAATAATAAAGCGAGTGACATTTGAAACACTCAAGAATAAAAGAAACTCATATTGATTCGCCTCACTCGTAACTAAACAATGTACAAGGTAATTTTAAACCTCAATTCGACACGCAACAGAATTTATGAGAACTTTATGATTCATATATACATAATAGTGTCACAAACTTCTTAAACTATTTTACTTCGAGTGGTATAAGTTTTAAATTATTAAGACTGAAAATTGTCTTTTACTGTTAACAGCTTTCCGTAACAAAAAGCTATAACATAAATGTTGTGCCAAATGCATGTGGCTGGCATATGTATAATACTATACAACAAACAATCATTAAACATACAAGTAAGCCCCCTCGTTTGTTTTAACATAGCAAAATTACTTTTGACACAAATAAATGTGTATTTGATTTTAAATAATTTACTGATTAATACAGATCACATAAGGAACCCAAACTATGAATTCGTCGAGGAGCGAGTCATAACTTATACCCCTGTAATAATGGCACCAACTTATCGCACCGTATACTGCCTACATAACTTTGTTATTGTATATAAAATTATAAAAAAAAGATATCGTCCTTAGCAAATTATAATGTATAAAATCTTAATTTTACAGAAGCAAAGCACGCTAAACTTAAACTATAAAATCATTCTATATAAAGGTCACAATTAAAATTGAAAGATGTGGACTTTGATTGTATAAAATTAAGATCGAACTAAGTTCGATATCACACCACAGTTCTAATTAGTAATAAATTAAAGGCTCACTTTTAAACACGCGTCGTGTGGGATGTTGCAGTGTGACGGCTGACGGCTGGCGTGGCGTGGCGTGGCGTGTTGTTCAGTTGGCCACTGCTACGTTGCTCGTCGTATCCTGGAACATACATAACATGCAATACAAATACATGCTCCAACAATCAAAAATTCTTATAAAGAAATGCTGATGTTTCATTTACCATTTCAGTTTTCAATTCCGGTACAGCAGGAACTTCGGGAATCAATTCCGTAATAATGTCGGTCTTAAGCATGTCCTGAAAATTACATACGATTCGTGAGATCAACAGTTATTTCTGGTTTTATTATGTATATAAAAATCGAAGGCAGTCTAACACTTTGGTGACTTACAAACAAAATCTAAATAATGATTTTTTATATTTGACATTTTACGATCCCGTTAATTAAACCAACTTAACATTTTTGACTCGTTAATTAACTTTGTGTCGTCGTGACGAGACACAGCACATAACTTTTTTAATTAGTTTGGTATAATCAACAAGAAATGTAAATATTTAATAAAAAATAATCAAAATTATGTAAATGACAGTTATGTACGAAAGTTACAATGCTTGTAAAACGTTTTTATAACTAAATGTGTTAGCACTAAAGCAAATTGTTCCACATGCTGATGTATCTACATATCATATAGGAAGCAAGTCGGGAAGGAAGAGGAAGGGAAGGCAGGCAGCCGAGGCCGCACATAAAATTATCAAGACTGTCGGATGTGTATCGAATAGATCACGCTCCATGTCTTCCAGTTATTGACGGTTCACACATGCTGGTTGATACAGAAATACACATGAAACTAATTACGAAAATTGTTAACAGGGTGTCAAAACTCTCCTTAAAATACGATACTAATCTTCTACAAGAGCAAGACTGTCCGGGCAGTAATCACCTGTGGGACATCTGAGGGCGCGTCCGCGACCGGCTCGGGAGTAGCGGGCGGCGATACTTCAGATTCGGATCGGCATAGCTCACTGGGCGGCAGCGGGAATGACTCGGAGCCTTCGCCCTGCGGCAGTGCTTCGGTCACTTCAGACAACGATGGTGGCATGGAGTCTTCGGGCGTCGATACACCTTTGCCCACCTCACCCATATCATCATCCATGGGACAGGCTGCAGGTGAGGTCGCTTCCCCGTTCGTAATAAATTTGTGTTCCTCCACACCATTCCATTCTTTGTTATCTACTACATTCTCAATCGTATCCTTTGTTTTGTTTTTTATATTTTCCATTTCGGTGTCATTGTTGCTTTTGATACTATTTGTATCAATGTGATCTGAATTAATGACGTTTGTCGGTGATTCGAGGATTAGGTCGGAGCTATCGAAAACTTCTGTCACTATGTCCTCGGCGTCGTTTTGAGTAGTAACATCTTCATCAACAACTGATCGTTGCGGTGACGGAGTGTTCTCTCGCTCTTGTTCCAAATTATCACCCACACAGTTAACCGAGGTTATATTATTAATGTTAGCAGATATCTCAGTTTGTGCCAGTTCTTGAATACTTTCTGGCTCCACGGATGTCTGCATTTCAGAAATTCCAACTGAATCATCGGCAAGAATGATGTCTGGTATTTCGGTAGGAATTTCACCAGTAATATCTTTAGGATCATCATCTGGGTTTTCGTTAGAAATTTCAACTGGAATTTTGTTAGAAATATCGGCTGGAATTTCATTAGAAATGTCAACTGGAATTTTGTTAGAAATATCAAATGGAATTTCATTAGGAATGTCAACCGGAATTTCGTTACAAACGTCAACCGAGGTTTCGATATGAATATCAACTGGTATTTCGTTAAAATCATTAGAAGTCGTTTCGTGAGAATTTTTATTTGTAAATTTGTTCGCAGTTTCAATAGAAGTTCCATTAGGAGTGAGTTCCGAGTTTGCGTCCCAACTTTTAACTGGATTTTCATTAGAGATATCACTTAGATGTGCCGTTGTAATACCGTTAGCAGAAATAGTTTCTTCATTAATCTCTGGAATATCCACATTTTGCACTACTGAAGAATGTTCAATGCTTAGATTAGTTTCAGATATAACTGAAGTATTTTTTTCTTGGTCTCCAATGGTTTCCTCAGATTGACAAAATTCAGAAGAAACTATTACAGTATTGGATGCGATATTCTTGACTTCATTTAGATTATTTAATGTGTCATCTGCTTTAGTGATTGTGTCTGCAGTAGTAGTTTTTGTTGGTGCCGTGTTTATTGTGATATCAGCAGCATTAGCAAGTGAAGCATCTGTCAGTTCTGGTGCCATAGTGGTAGCGGCAAAGGAAGCCACTGAAGAGGGAGGGGGATTTGCAGGTAGGGGTGGAGGCGTAGGTTCTATGGAAGGCATTTGATCAACACAAACCTCTTTTGTTACAGGAATTTCGGTTGCAGGGACGATTTCTGGTGATTCAACAGTGATTGCCTCAGGTTTGCTGGGTTCAGGTTCTATTTGGTCCTCTTCAGGCGTCTCCGTTTTGGATTCATCTAAGGATAGTCCATTGAGAGGCAGTTGTTCCGGCTCAGCTTCAATTTTAACTTCTGGCCTATCATTTTCTGGACTTTCCTTAGAAGGCTCTTCGGCAGCAGGGGTTTCTACTTTGGGGGTTTCAGGAGTGGTACTACCATTCGTAATAGGTTCAGTTACTGGTGTTTCAGGAGTCTTTTCCTCTTTAACTTCTGTACTGGGTTGTGCTTCTTCGGCCACTTCATTGACTTCAGTTTCAGGAGTTGTTTCAGTCACCTGTAAAATTTATTCACATTAAATGTTTCTTATAGCAAATGAGTATTTATTTTATCACTTACAAAATAGTATAAATTCTAAACAGACTAGTCAATTTTAAAATCACTTCCACTAAAGAAACACAAACACACAAGTACCTTGTCGTCAGCCATGGTGGCAATTTACGCGATACTGGTGTATGTTATAAGAATACACATCAAAGACTGAAGTGAGGCCCGCTAATACTCTGTAATTTATAGTATGACTTTTGTAACGGAAGATTGACTCTCATATTTAGATAAGTAGTTACCCTTCAATGCCCGTGATCATGTTATATCAGATTGCAGTTTTGTTATAGGGCTGGCAATATCGTATGCATACAATCAATGACATTATAATCGTTTGCAGAAGAAATCAAAGGAAAACATGTATACAATCTCCATCTTAATCCCTTTTCTATGTTGTCAATCTCCTATGCGTACGCATCTCATAAACCTGGCGTTCTATAACATCTCTTCTAGTTGTAACCCGTAGTAATTTTTACCTTTAATTATGTTGAAGAACTTTTGATATACACGTGATTTAGATGGTTTTCTTTAATCAAAAATAATCTTGCAATAAAAAATTTGAAAATTGAACATTAGTATAAGCTCTACTAGTTGTTTAATATGAAGCATTATGGTGTTTTATTTTCATAACTCCTTATGTGTGACTAAAGACTGAATAATGAATTTGTAGTTATTTAATATAAATAATACTTATAATTTTAATAAAAGATATAAACCAATCTATTTCATTTGTAAGACAGTCAATCAACCGCAAGTTTGTGGCAAACAATAAAACGATACGAGCAGACAAGGCCGTCTCTGTTTACTGAAGTAGAAACACACTCGCGTGCCGTGCGTCGATGTGTTAGATTACTACGAGACATTTCGATTTTGATCGCGATGCAAATTTCAAAATTCCTCTCAATAAGTCTTGTTTCACTTCAGTATATTTTATTCGAGGTTACTAAAACGATTGCTTTCTACAAAATGGCAAAAAGGCAGTTATTAATTTTAATAACACGTTATGTAATTAATATACGGCTCTCATATCTCCCAGATCAAAACAAAGTTGTTTGTGTGAGCATCTGACTACATGGCAGAAGTAACTTACTGCTAAAAACTGCATCTACTACCTGCAGACTACAGAGCAGCCTATAATTACCATTTTCTTAGGTCTTGAAATACATGAAAATCTTTAAGATGCAGTTATGAGACCGTCCTATTGGCATCCTCTGGGATGGGATTTCCCGACAATGGCAGTATCAGATGCACGAGAATGACAATTATAAAACGTCGACAAACTGTGTTTAATTAAACGTATACAAAAAAAGTGCACAGTTCATCAAGTTAATACTGAATAATATTTACTAAATCATATCGAAATAGGCTAAGACACGTAAACATGTTATAGTTATCATAATTGAAACTAATTTATTTAGCAAACTTTTAACCTTTCTTAGTAAGTACATCAATTGATTTTTGAAATGGGATTTGCTAGGAAATAACCTTATAATATAAAAAAGGCTTTCATAGTTCTTAATATTGATTTTAATGTTTGGAGTTCCCTTTGCATACTTTTTGGGTTCTGTATGTCCAAGGAAAGACCGGAGCTCTTAAAAGATCAAGCGCATATCGATTTTCTCCAGTGAACGAAAAAAAAACGACATTCGATTCAACAAATTTGACTAAATTACCTCAAATTTAGTTTCGTAAGTGAATCAATTCTTCATGAAAAAGTAATAATTACATCGACTTTAGTCATTGGCATCATCTGACGTATTAACGTCGGATCGTAAAATTTAAACTTTGGACGTATTACGTTCATATTTCATTCCACCGAGCGTAGTTTAGAGAACAATCTATGGAAAGTCGAGTTTTTAAAGTTCTACTACACATCAAACTTATTAGGACTCGATTAGTTTGGCTGATAAAATAACTAATAAATTGTTTCAAATATACATACATAATAACAACACGAGCAGTCGCTGTGTATCAGGCAACATTAAAAGTGCAATCAAGCGCGACGGTATTTATACGTATCGCTTTAAAACTCGCGTTACGGTTAAACGTTCACTCGCTGTGACAGTAAAAAATATTATGGATGTCGATTACCGCGATATTTCGTGTAGATAACTGAATTTAAATGCGAAATATTTTATAAGAATCTTAAATAACGTGGTTATTTATTAGTCGAAGACTTATGTCGTAATGGACAAACGAAATTGATATTTTCTCTCCGCTGTTACTTTTTCTGTTTAACAATTGCTGACATGTTTCAATATAAGTTATGAATTCCTAAGCTTTTTAGGGAGTTGACATTTTTAGTTTTTCAATACGATTATATGACACTAACACGAATGAACCCATTGTCATAACCTGAGTCGTATTATCGATTGCATTGTTCTGTCAGTACCACCGTTTAGTACCTGACCTGTACATTACATGTAAATTTTACGCCTATTCACCAGCCGTTTATTTTGAATTTAATATATCATTGGCAGACCTCAACTATAATATATTACCGCCACTAAAAAACATTACAGCTGGATAATTTTTAAATCTTTAATATTTTTATCCTTTAAAACAAAACTAATTCATTAGAGAGAGAAAAAGAGGAGTATCGCTTAGGAAAATTGCAAAACCAGTGTACAATATTGAGTCGAAGAAAAAATCTTAGTGATTCCATGGAGCAATCTGCGTGCATAACGAATATTGACGATGGGCGAGAATTTCGCGGTCGTATTGTCACGAAATTAAGGTTTGGCAATGAGAAAATGGGAATTTCCGAGTACAAAAAAACACCAGGAGAGACAGCCCCACTATGTCGAGCGTAAAATTACAAATGGCGACAAAGGGCGTTAATCATATCACTGGTTCGAACAATACGCAGGTAGTTTCCTGTGTGGGTGAATAGTGGAACTTGATCGAAATAATTGCTACCTATTATTAAACGTTAAAGCACTGCATGCAACAACTACACATCTGAGTTGTTTGTTCGTTGTGCGCGAACTGCGCCGTACGATGTAATTGCAATACGATGTATTACTGTATCGTTTTTGATTTTACTGAAATATACATCTAGCATGTACTTTAACGTAATATTTCAAACTTTAATGCTGTTTATAAACGGTAAGGAATTGTTAGCGACCATTCAATTTCAATTACGTATAATGTCTGTTACAGCAATGTCGGGCAAGCTTAATGGACTCATTTGCCTAGCGATCCAGAACAGGGCAATTGCACCCGATAAAACAAATTGCTGCATAGAGCTGAATTTCAAAGATTAACAAACAATAAGATCTGTCGGTGGAATATTAAAAAAAAAATTAAGCAAAACCGAAATCAGATCCATGAGTCCAAAACGCTTTAAAAATATAGCTATGTAAATAGAGACGTTCATAAATTGCTATAATTTTTTTATATTATAATTATTTTATATATTATATTTTACTTCATATCTATGTCTATAGTTCTATTTCAGTTGAACTCTTGGACAACCCCAGGAGCTTTACCGATTGCTTTTCCATCTACTACGTCACACATGTACCCGACTCGTAATTGACCCTACAACTTTTTGAAACCGAAACAAAATATAATAATCACAGATAGTTTCTAGATTGAGACTGCTTGCTATAACCACCAGCAACGAACTAACCATCTAATAGTCCTGACAACTATGTTAGGTCACTTTCGATGGTTTAAATGTTAGACATCTTTATTGGAAAAGCCCTAATATCAATGCCTCTGATAGTAAGAGTGGACGCAGGCGGAAAGAAACTCGACACACTTACACACAATTTTAAACAATCAAAACAATTTCATTGATATATCCTGCTGATATATATTGATATTGTATATATTTTATTGATATAGTATATATTTATTGATATGGTAACCTCGTAATGTGACCGTCCATATAAAATGTGCCTGTGTTTTGACAGTTGCTCAAGTGAGCCAATTGACTAGACAGGTAACATCCCATCTGATTTGTCACTACTCAATCTAAGACGGTGACGACGCTCGTGGATAACGTTATTGAGTACAAAGCGGTGGGTGAAAGTTCTCGGCGTCCCAAACTAAATAAATAAGCAGTTTAACGCGAATTGTTTATCTATTATTTTTCGTGTAAAATGTAATGTTAACACAAACGTTAAACTAAATCAAAACTAATCAATCATTCGACGAGTATCTTATTATTTTATAGGGTTCGTTTACTTCACATCACCTTGACAGTATCCATTCCAAACCTAATTTAACGCCACCGAGTAGCGCTGGCATGAACGTGTGACAAGCGGACGGCTATGATTTGCAGGAGCAATAAATAACCAGAGATAGCACTACCCTCGCGCCCGGCTCAGACGTGCTATTACAACTTATAACCGGTCGTTATCAACAGTTGAACGCCCTGGCTGTGCACCAATTACTACAATCTTATGTGCGCTGCCAATTATCTATATTATTTAAATACTGAGGACGCCGATATGGAATAAGTAAATGGATACAAGCTCTCGCAGCGTGACGGTTTCTACCAATGTAGTTTAAACGTTAGACAGTTGAGCGAGCTCTTGAACCAAAATTTTCTGTGTTTTCCTTTTTCAGAGGGCACGGCTGTGCCGTTGCTGGCGTCGAAAGAAGGTCTTCAAACGACCTACAAACGACACTCGCTTTGGTCACCATCCTCTCGACCAATCCGTACTGAAGCTGTGTCCTAGAGTATGTTCAAGTTTTTTCAATTATTACAAATGAACCGCAGTGGAAAAAGCTAACGGGTTAAAGCCGAATCATTAGATTTTTTTTTATTAGGAATATACATAACTGGGGAGCGTTGCCGCGTGGTACATAAAAGGAAAGTGACAACACACGCAACAGTAGACATCATAATAGGTCTGTAGCGTCAATACGAAATGGAAACCTTCCTTATTATGTCAAAGCTATTGGAACGTTTATTATGAAAACAGCAGACGAGCCGACACGGACACCATGTTATTCAGTAAACATGCAATTTGAACCGTGCGCGTTTCGCATTGACCCGCGGCGCAACGCGCTCGTCTCGCCTGCTATTGTAACGAAACATAACACGCACCATATACACCATTGTTCACACGGTCATAAAAGATAATCACACTATCAACAATCGAAGGGGTTCGACCAGCAACTCGTTAAGCATTTTTTGATTAGGTGCATCGTTTCGGTAACGACACGTGTTTAACATTTTTGTATTAATCAGAGGCGCCTCAGCTCTGCGTATATGATCATGAGAAGAGCACCCTAACAGTAATAATGATACATGATGATCTGCCTATATATACAAGAAGGTAAATAGCTTGATAAAAATATATCCGCTAAATATTTACGAACTTAAAAAGTCCTTCCTTAACTGACTGGCTCACAAAATTGAATAGAGGCTTTATTTCATGTAATCACCTAAAATCAAATTCAACATTACACACAAACACACACACCAACATGCATACATACCTCAAACACCACATACACACACATTCACCCCTACCACACACACACACACGCACGCACACACTCACACGTACAATCACATAGACACACATTTCTTCATGATAACTTAAGTTAAAGTTTTTTTGATTAATAACCTGAGTTTAAAATATGTATTTTTTTTACGGAAGAGCGGGACGGACATCCTGGCACAGGTAAATTTTTTACTTAAAAGGATGCCCCACCAACGGAACAATGTATTTGTTAAACTCATTTTTTCCAATAAATCATTTTCATTTTCATACTGTCTAAATTTACGCCGAATATTCATTCAATTTTTTTTTATCAATAACCGTGTAATGAGACAGACGAGCCACCAGCGACATCACAGCGACGCGACGCGTTGCCGGCCACGAAGTAACTAGCTTTCGACACTGTAACCTGTTCACATGAAAAACATTTCAAGATTAATTGTAGAAGGAGGCCGGTAATTCGACAGGCAGGAACAGAACGCTTGCACCATGAACGAGTATCTTCAGTAATACAATAACTTGGGTTGTGTACATGCTCAAAAACCTCCCACAGCAGGTTCGTTTGAAACTCAAATATGGTGCCTCTCACCTTTAAATTTATCGTACTCGGTTCTTCAGCCACAATGTTCAGTATTCACTCAAACCACTGTTCGACGCATCTTTTACAGTCCATTGCACGTGTGACACGGTCTCACTTGTGATAAGGATCACATCTCATACTCATATTATTATGTACGTAGATTGGCCTGTTGGTATGGAAGTTACGAAAACTGGATATAACAAGTAGCGAGGGGCTGGTGGCTCGCCCGCGCCGCCCACGACACTCCGGTAAACCAGCCCCACGGCGCGCGGCGCTCGGCGACGGTAAATTTATGTAGCAGCTCAAAACTCGTTTCACAATTGGTATACGTTTGATTAAAGCTATGTCGACAAAGCTACGACAAACGACAAATTAAAGCTATCTAGTACTGCTCTGTTAATTTTTTTGCATTGTTATGTTACACTCATCGTATGTCTTGCACGAATTATTGAATTACCTACATTTCTTAGAAGAAGAAGATACGTTAATGCGCGTCAAATACATCGTTAGTTGGAGCAGTTTTGTTATTGCAGAAGAAGGCAGCGCAAGAGATTCAATTCAATCTTGTACACACTTAACTAATAAATAACATTGGGCGTGTCTGTCTGTTACTTCAGTATCAATAATTATTCGGTATCATCATCATCAACGTCACACGCCAATTATGTCATACTGAAACAATCAAATTGTTTTAAAAATAATTTTAAAGTGCTGAACGTTATAATTACATTTACGTAGTGGATATCGTGACCTGAACATCGGGATATTCAGGCTAAAGATTAATTTTCATGGTATATCAGGTAATCCGATTTAAAAAAAATGGCTGTGTTAAGTGTGATGCCTGTCGATCAACATCGTATTATATCTTTGAGAAAATCACAATCATCGTAGTCACATAGCTGTCCCCCTGTCTGTAAAAATATACATTTGTCCTCACAAAATGGCAGTCTATAGTCCCCCACGCAGAGTGCGGGACCAAATATAAATGGTGCATCTGTCTGTGTGTTTGTATTTTCTGACATCACGATTAAACTACCTAGGACGATATTTGACAAGCCGGACTAGGGCCAACATCTAGGCCTCATGCTATCCCCGAGATGGATTTCTTTAATTGGAATAATAAATATGAGATGTGCTGATTTTGACTCAGTACTGTGAAACTTGCTCTTTCTTTCCGGTAACTCACGGATACAATGAACCAAATACGTGTAGATATGGTTACTTGAGTATTAATATTCCGATACACGGATTTAAATTTAAATACGTTCACGCATATATTGTTTTACTCAAGTATTCACGTACTCACGCATATATTGTTTACTGAACGAAATAGTTATCGACCGCGCTCCCGAGCTTTGCGACGCCCCGTCAGGGTATCACATTTTATTATGTACATATGTACACCACCTATATGATAATGTGTGTAATGTGCAATGGAAAATAAATGAATAGAATAAAATAAAAGATTTTAAATGTAACAACTCAGTTCGCAAAGCTTTTGTCTAAATCTACTTAAGTACGTTCACGGCGGGTGTGATGAGCGTTAATCATAACAAATACCGAAATATCTCAACGTGTGTTACCTCTTCCAAGTTAAACGAGGACGTGAACATCATCTGTAGCCTGGATGTTGTTGTGATGTGCCAGGGTTGCCAAAATCAAATAATTTTAAATTTCAGTGTCGAGTACAACTATTTCTTTTTTTTTTTCAAAACGTTGTTCCCTGTGAAACTGGGAATATGACAATTATCAACGGACATGTAGCTAAAATATTGTTGACTAGATAGTGTAACAATGTATTTATGTTAATAACAAAAAAACGAGCAAAGTAATAGATAGTTCCTTTATTTATTACTAATTATTTCATTAGATTACATTCCATGATTCATTTTAGAATAAGGATGGCAGCCAGCTTAGTTGAAAAAAAAAACCTCGGTGGCTTCTACTTGAGTATCATCGTGTGGGTGGGTACACAGCATAGTGACCTATCAGAAGCGATTTGGTATCAAGGCGGGGTTCACCACGAGCTAAGGAAGTTCGCTCCTTACATCTAGGATGTACACATGTATTTCTATTTAAGTCTAATTTTTTCGTCCCTTATGTTGCCAAAACTATCCAGCCGATTTACATTGGCGGGATAAATCGTAACTAAATTTCCAAATAAAAACAAATGTTAAGTTAGTTAAGGTACATTCTACGGCGTATATTTTTTATCAATATATTAAAGTTAATTTATGTGGCGCAGCCCTGAGAGAAAACAGTTTAGGTGCCGCCCGTACAACATATCTAGACGTTCAACAGAGGAGTCTTTGACCCCGACGTGAAGTTTATTCGTTGGTTTCACTGAGCCAAAAAATATTGAACACTTCATTTACAGTTTCCTACAAAAACTCAAACTTAAAGTGAAACGTGACGTTTTCGACAGCATTATTGAAAGCTTCCGATCGACTCTCCAATAACGTTCGCTACGATTTACTTATACCGAACGTAATGAATAATTGGTTATTGACGTTTTCCTGTATAATCCTATCTCACTAAAATTGAAAAATTGGTTTACTACAGGGAAACCAATCAGTTCAATGTCCATATCCGATGGTTCTAACAAAGAGGAAATTTAGTAGTTTATTGTTGCAGAGATTTATTTTGTAGTATTATACCGTGCAGTTATTTCAAACTGCAGTATTTATACTTCACATTAATATTAACAACGTTCATATTTTGTATTGATAGTTGGAGGTATTTTCTGTAAAATATTCCAATCCCAATGTTTTTTTTTGGAAAAAATCAAGTTAAACAAAAAAAAATTCAAATGAGAGATGATACGACGTGCTTGATGTTTTTTTTCATATCACTGGAATATTTTTGATTTATTCAACTTAGTATGTACTATTTAAATAATGATTTTTAATAAGATTCCAAACATCATGCAAGTTAACAAAAATAACACTTTTAGACTAAATTAGTATATGTTTTTGCAATGAAAAAATGTCGCTTAAAAGTAAAAGTACCAGTAGCAGTAATCGATACTTACATGGCTCATCGAGTGACTGTTTCGATAACACAGAATGTATAGCAAGGAGTATATATAGATCGAGTCCGTAAACTATCGGATAACAAGATAATATGTCTAAACTATCTGAATATACATACTTCAGTCAATTGGGTACGTTATATTGACTCTTTCGGGAAGTCCCTATATCCATTTATTAATCTTTTTAGTTTTCCTGTTGCATATAACCTCCACCTGCAAGGTTTTTAATCAAAAATGTTTCTGTACAATTATTTTGTATGAAATGACTATTTTACAGCGTAAATACTATATATATATATATTAATATATGAATTAAATTGAAAATAAATTTATTTTTTAATTTATAGTTTATACGTATAATGTTTATAAATAAATAACGCAATTAAAATTATTATGAATTTAGATAAATTATTATCATTGATTTAGCTGAATGAAACGGTTGCCCTGCCATGTTCTCTAAAAAATTTACTCCCGCGAAATTACTACTTGTAATGTTAATTATTACTTATCCAAGGATTGAACTGTTTTCCACTGATTTCCTTTCGTCGTTTTATTTTTTTTGGCAAATCTATTGAAAATCATCCTTCGATGCACGTGCAGAATTATCATTTCCACTCGTCCCTTCGGCTTGGGCCAACAAACCGGGACTCGTGAAGAAATGACATACTTTCCACGCTTGTATAGAAATGTACTATTTTACTTTTATGTTATTTTATGCTAAAGCGAAGTTGACCACCCTATACAATCTTTTAAGTAAGAAACCTACGCCCTTTTACTTAATTTTATTCAGTAATTTGAATGTAAATTTAATAAGTAGGTAGTATATTAAACAATTTATTGCTGAAAATGAACGGAAAAGGTTTTGTCCGTGAATCAATACAATAGTATTACCAATAACACGTTAACCATCTATATTGATATTATAAATAGAGGCTGCGAAATTTGTGTGTGTATGTGTTTGTGTGTGTGTGTGTGTGTGTGTGTGTGGTGTGTGTGTGTGTGTGCGGAAGATAATCTTCGGAACCACACCCATATTTGAATGAATATTTTACCATTGGAAGGGTACATTATTTATGAATATTAATAAATTGTTAAACCCGAAAGAAGTCGGGGCGAGCCGCTAGTCTTATTGTAGAAACAAACTACTTCGGTCTAAATTAAAAACCATAAATTGAACTTGTTTTTTAACTAAATGTATAAGTAGGTTGCCGAAATCAAAATTAGTTTATCCTAAATAACATTCAACAACCTCATTAAACTCTTTATAAATGGTCTGTTGACAAATAAATAGATACTATAATTATATTTTA
This sequence comes from Megathymus violae, assembly GCA_003671415.1. NCBI lineage: Eukaryota > Metazoa > Arthropoda > Insecta > Lepidoptera > Hesperiidae > Megathymus > Megathymus violae. Next base: position 2,117,100 of record PDGT01000051.1, read on the forward strand.
TCCCTAAATCATTAACTAATAACCCAATTAACTTAAGATATGACCTCGAGATTATGTTTGTACACGTTCCAGTACCGTTACGATTATTATTATGATTACGGCTGATTTTATCGGAATGACACAAAAAAAAAATATCATTATTATTTTATTGCAAATGCACCTTGGTACATAACAAACGAAGGTCGGAACTTAAATATAGACTTCCTCAAAAATGTAATTAGGAGGAACGCCGAAGCTCACCACCAATGGAGGCTTCATCGACACGTGAAGGTCGAGGCTGTCCACCACGGATTTAGTAAGACAAAACTACTTGAATTGTCTGCAGTGTTAGTGGCAGAGTGTGTGCTGGTGATGATGCTTCAGCGACATATAGAACACGAGAACAATGTGTTCATACCTTTAGAAACAAATGTGTCACTGGACGCCGTCTTCACTATAGTGTATCGTAGCAGTTTATGTAAAAATTAATTTATAAGTTTTCTTAATGTTGAAAACGGCGAGGTCTTAATGATTATGAAGCATTTTAGGACGTTTTACACATACAAAAAAATTGTTATGCTTCGTATTGACGGCGTCCGGTTATTAACGAAGCAATGCCAATGACGATATAAAAAAAAACAAACCGCAAGGAGCACGAGGAGCCCGGGGTGGGGGCCACGTGTCGGCCTCCACTCCATACTGTCATCAATGAACAAAGTGTCAATACAGCGTGGCGTCGTGAACAATGGCGGCTCACGTTTAGTGAGCGCGGATATAGACCCACTTTGAATTATAATGCGCATTGTTCTTCGCGCGCAGGCCCGGGTGCAATGCACTACGACGCAATAGTTTCTTGTCATAGAAATCGTCTGGCTCCCAGCCGAGCGGCCTGCAAGGCTGTTTCGGACATTCAAATTATTACTAAACTGCGATCTCAATACATCTTTGTATAAACTGGCGTCGTATTATAATAATCGGTTTAGCGATTTGTGATTATTAACAGGAGAACGAAATTAAATTATATTCTTATCGTACTATTTATGCAGCTCCGGAGCTGGTGTTTTCGGAATTAGTTTACATATTAAGCTTACAGATACCGAAAATTTACAACGATTTTTTCTATTAAGTACATCCATAAGTAGGTTTTTATGGAATCTTCGAATTTTCCATATTAAACGCAACTAGGCCGATATAGCTTGTAAGACAGCCCATTTTTTGGTAAGAGCCAGAGACAATAAGCGCCAAGAATCAGCGTTGGGAACAATAAATTTCGACTAAACGTCCACAGCACCTGCGACCTACGGAAACGTTATATATATACGAATATGCGGCAGTTTATTTTATATTTCTTTTTTATAATTCCGCCGAGTCCGTACTATAGTCAATAGACCTCGTATTTGTAATTAACGATTTCACTAAACTATCGTAAAGTATTACATTCTGCGAACGAAATATACTAATCAAATATGTTTCAAATAATGTCGCCTTCATGGCACGCTGAAGGAAACGAAAGTGGGTCAACGCCACTTCAATAATGGAAGCCTCGAGTACGTATAGTGCCGTGGATTTGCGACGTCTACCATACTGCACTCTCGACGTCCGTCGAATACGAATAAGTTAAGTGGGGAGAAAATTAGAAAGTTATTGCTCTTACGGTGATTTCAAGATGTGCTTACTCATCTCAATACAATAAGACCAAAAATCTACTAGATGTATTGATGGATGAAAGCAAAAAAATGTAGGTTCACAAATTTTTTCGTTGATGATGGTATTTCATTCTCTTCAAATCCAGTTAATTTTTAAAAGGCTTATACACTTACCTCCTCCGGCACTTTCTCGGGCTCTCCGTTCGTTTTTGGCTCCTCATCCTTTTGTTTCTTCTCTTGTTTGGGTTTGTCCTTTCTACTGAAACTGATCGACCTGATCGACCATTTCTTCTTGACCTGCCCGTGACATGCTCAGGGTTAAAATACATCAACAGTAGCACACGCATGCAATAGTAAGTTAGTGCCGTTATGTCTAGAAGAGAACAGTGGCTAATTTAATGAGTTCCAAGTATAAAACATAACACGCTCTCTAAACAACACACAGGATGCCAAGTACGCTACTTTAATTTAAAATAAAACACGTGAATGTTAAAAATAAAAAATCAACACTAAATTAAGTTCAGATTCTTAATATTAAATTGATTGCGACCATCAATTGCTTATTAATTTATAAGTAACATTAAAATTGTTTGTATGTATGCCATTTAATAGACACGGAGTAAAAAGACTGTCTCCTCCGGATGCGGACGGCTCTGACCGGCCCAAATTTGACGATTATTTTTATCTCCCACGTCTACAATACGACGGAGGCCACTGACAACCAGCGGGTTTGCGTTTCCGTGTACACTTCATACAAATAAACAAAAAAATGTAAACATAGAAGTCACCTTTTCTTTTTTGGGCTTCTTTCCATCCTCTGCAGCGGGAGCCGCATCGCCGTCTTCACCCTTCTGTTCGCTCTCTCCGTTGGTGACGGGCGCTTCCTCTTTCTCCTTCTCATTTTCTTCCTGTTCCTTTCCCTCCTTCTCAGTCGTAACGTCTTTTTCGTTCTCTAGTGTGCCGCTGTCTACTTGCTTTTCTTTATCCTACAAGTACAAATTCCATATTGCTATCATCTGTTTTTACAATACACGAATGAGGTAGGTCCGGATACTAAGTATAATGTAACTAAAATGACTAATAATTCGTTTACAACGCAAACGTTGCGAGAGTAAATTACCTCCATCAAATGAAATATAGAATCAGTCAAGGAAGTTTTGTTCATCGGATGTCACTCTTCGTGACTAATTGGTCAGCCGGTTAGTCACGGTTGGAAACAATATTCGCCTACATTTCGGTTAATAGAATAACATTACGGAACATCATACGGGTTCCGTTCCCCCAGAGAGTCGAATACAATCATGACACGATTATAATTTATGTATAACATCCGGGCAGCACAAAAGCGTTCGTCGAAGCGAAGTCAACTGCGGAACAATAGCATAACGTGTAGCATTGTGAGGGCCGATGTGTTTGCGAGTGAAGGTTGCGAGTCGAGCCCGAAACCGGAGTGTGCGGTTGTGTATGTATGCACGCGTACGCATGCCTGTGTTGTAAGTCGATTGGTTTAAGTCAGCCTTTCTCAATTTAAGTGATAACGCCCGCTCGTGGCTATTCTAGAGGTCGGAAAAAGCAGGGAGTTATAATGGCCCTAAATCAAATAAGAGTCATCTGAGATGGCGGTAACCGATAAAAGCCACAATCGTTTTCCAGCGTTATAAACTAAAAATATATATTTTTATACATCAAGTATGTCGCTCAATCACACAAGACAACTATCGACAGTTTAATTTAATCTAAGGTATTCAAAATATTAACTACATGAGTTAACGTAATTTACAATTAAAAGGACAGCATGGCGGTGTAGCGCCAGTGGGTGAAATAAGTTTGAGAGTCTGTGGATTAAGTTTACCGTTGGTTCGTTTATGTGTGCGTCCCCGTTGAGCTGAGGCTTGAGCGCGTCGGCGTCCGCGAGCGGCTCGACGCGGNNNCCGCCGCCGCCACTTCGCCCGCACCCTCCGCCTCCTTACCGCTGATGTCCACCGAGCGCTTGCTCTGCTTAGCACCCATACTCACGGCTTCTCTGTATCAACAACAACAACAACAACAATATACCTCAATCACATTCAATTCATAGCACATTCAATTCAGATATTCAATTATGCTATTATCAATGATATCTATAAGAAGAGGAAATAACGAAGTAAACCCTTCTGCACCTTTTTTTAAATAACCAATACAAGCTCGCCAGTTTCTTATTTTACATGTGCTACTTAAAAACTGTTACACAACAGACAGGTGAATACGAAATACTGCCATGACAATTTGAATCAGCGTTATGTTCTCTGATCGCTCTTAGTTGGCTTTTGACTCAGTATCCCAGTTAAAACTAATCTAAAGTTATACTAAATTGATTCAAAGGTAAAATCTTTCCACGAATTGAGATCTATTCCTATTAGTAGTGTTATAATCGCACTGCTGATGATGAACTCGTTCTTATTTTCCTAATAACTAACGATTCGTGCTTCTAAGAGTATTCCTATTACTTCACCACATGAGATCATTACATTTTATTTATAAGAAGTTTACCAAATGGTTTCTCAATAAAATAAAATATGCTTTTTAACAGAGAACAATGAAACGACGAAGAAAATAACGCTATTAATTTAATTGATACCATGACTTCCACGGCTGCTATAAAATATTTGTGTTCGATTTTATTTATACCACAATGGTTAGTCTCACCCTGATATGCTAACAGCCCGTCTCGTGTGACGGAAATAGTCGAAGCAGGTATAGAAAAGGGCAGGCAGCTACTAAATATACGCGTCAGTGGGTCACGGCGCTGGGAACGGGCCCGAAATAAATTTAACGATCGAAATAGCATCACACATGCATCACATTCATGTTGCATTGCTACTGCATGTTTCTATTGGGGTCAAAGTTTCACACACGCCAGACATGCCCACGCCTCCTTAGCATAGTTCCGCAACGATAGATTAAAAATGTACGCTATTATAGTTTAAAAGTAAAAACTACGTAACACAATATTGAATAGATAATTAAATCATATTTAAGTAGGGACAAAAACAATTATTTTTATTATACACGAATTCATATTATTAACGAATGACTAATTAAAGAATATTTTTTTTTATAATTTCTTGTAACCTATATTTTGTGTTATAGCACTAGAATTAGGACTATGGGATATTTGTAGCAATAGAGCTAAATAAAATAAGATACTAGAGATCTATCCGTGTAGTTGGCTAAAAACATAAATTATACGTACTCGATTAGAACTTTCGCTACTCCTAGTGAAATAAGACTGGTTTCGTGCAACTCAAAATGCTTTTAGCAGCCAAACTAGTTTGTAAGTGTGCAAGAGTGCAAGACTGTAAGCTCACTGAGAGACGACCGACCACATTTGAATTCTAACTTAAAACTGATCTGTTTACACAATATAACGAACACTATTTGTGAAATTAGTTAATAGACTGTCCTGTAATTATTAAACGAGCAGAGACCTTCACTTCTCGCATACCAAACATAATGAACTTAGTACTTCGATTATTATAAACAAACAAATAGAAGCCACATTAGTCACTACTAGCCAACGTTATCTGTACACAATTACAACGTACAGATAAATATAACCGAGAGAAAACTGCACCGGGTCAATGTAAGCAAACAGAAACAAACAAGAGCCTTCAAAGGTTTCACACTCAATTCTAAATATAATTATATTTACGCATGTTTGATGTTATGCAAATGTTAATAAAGATAACACTACACATCCTTTGTCTGAATATTAATGTATGCGTAGCGTACTTTATATGCAAGTTAGTTTAGTTGTAGTATATTTCGTTTGATGCTAACAAGCGATCACAGCCATGCGCTTGTCATCCATCATACGAGAGTTATTTCGAATTGATTCGTAGGCGAAGTCAACGACCTCATCCGACCCCCCACTATACTTTTTAGGCATTGAAGCATTCAACTGGAGCTTATCGCCGCCCGAGCTACATAATAGGAGGTACTTGAAGCGGAGCTAGTTTTATCTCTAGAGCAGGGTAAAGTAACCTTGACTCTTACAACATGTTCAAGGTCGGTTACACATGTAAGTGGAAATAGCATGGGTGAGTAAAGTCGTGGTCGGTTCACGTTCTTAGGAGGACTATTCCCGAGGCCGTTTGTGTTGTCTACAATTTCTACAAGGTGAACTCATCTTATCCTTACTACAACACGGTTCGATTAACAGAAACATCATGTCATCTTAAATCCAACATGCCCATCTTTGTTTACGCAAAACGTTTTTGTATACATACTTTTCGCGAAAGCGTTTTGTATATACGGATTAAATTTGAAAATATCATAAAATGTTACATTTCATGAAACGACCAGTTACCGTTTGAAATTGTCTTCGTCGACGTTGTGATCACGACAGACAGGGAACTGTCGTGGATAATTTTCAACCCTTCAGTCGACATGTTGAATCATACATTTGAATTTTATTTCAAAATAGCTACGCGCTATACTCTAACCTTAACTGTCCACTACAAAAAGCTGGGATTCCGGTTTCATCTCAAAATAGAATGCAAGGGGCTGACACCATATTCCGTCATGGTGTCCGAATGCATTTAGCAATCTTTTAGAGAACATTGTGTTAAGGAAAACTCATTTTTGATTAAAGTAGTTTTAAATGTGTAGTTGTTAAATGTGTGCAACATTAAAACCGAGATCTATGTATTCTGATTAGCCTCTCCTATACAAATAGAAGAAAGATATAGGTACCGAGAAAACCCTTTAATTCAAATGGGTAAGACAAATTACGTCAAATACTAAACATCTAATACCCTAGTTACAAATTATGCTATTATAAATATGTAAAGAATTATAGGACGGAATATAAAACTGTATATCGTAATTAATAATAAAGTCGGTTTTACAAATATTTGCTGTTTCAAAGTAAAGTATTTAATTTAAGCCAAGTACAATTTTAGCATCGTTGTCAACGAAAACTACCTAAATTACCTTTTTAAGTGAATAGATAACAAATTCAAATACATGTAAAATATCGTGGAGGAACGAATGTTAAGATATCTATACGTACGAAAACAAGACGTCGGTGTTACACTCAAGTACACTAGATACTTATGCGGTACGAAGAAAATCGATACCACACAGTTGCGGGTCCAAACCGCAAGTAATGCAGCACCAGACATTCGAGAACTCAAACATCAAATAGAAAAATATAACAACCCTACACGACACGTTTATACTATTATTACAGCTTGTTATCGTTGTAAGTAACAAATATGATTAACAGACATTGTAAACATAAAATCATTGTCTGACAACCCTTAACAAATCAAAATTTAGATTAGTAGTTTATTATATACTTAGCAAATAATCAACAACAAAATTTCCTTCCTATTTTTCAAATTAATCATTTTAATGGGTTATAAAACCAACTATAATACTGACCGCCAGACACTGTACAGAGTCTGAAATTGTTTTCAACACCTAATATGTGTCGTAAACAGAGGCCGCAACACTAGCTCTACCTATGTACTCTCACACCATAAACCGTTATTTTTGAAGATAGCTTTGTGCAGTGAAAACGCAAAAAAAGAAGGCAGACAAAACAAAAACATTTCTAAAATCGGCTAAAGTTTGGTACCATATACATCATACACTACATCTACATTTTTTTTGTCATAGTAACTACAAAAATATCATAAAACTGAACTGTCTAAATTTTATTAATTACTTCAACAATTTTTTTCTTATATAGTATAAAGTGGTGTATAGGTATTTTATATCATCAATCTGTAGATACAAAATATAAGAGGAAAAAAATAACATAATGCATCTCTTAAGCCAAAAGTGTCAATTTGTGGTTAAAAATAGATATGTCGGATTTTATGTTGGTAGGGTATATTTAGAAGAAAAGGTATAACATTTCTGGTCGTCTTTTATCTCTTATAAAGTCTCCATGTGTCTTAATTCCAAGAGGTTATGAAACATTTGATTTAACTAATTTCTATGCCAATTTAACATATCATTAGAGAACCATTTTTTTCTTTAATAGTGCAAAACTAACATTATTTTAATGGAGTATATTATGTATAAAAAAATGTATAAAACATTTATTTGTAGTGCCTTTCAGGAAATAAAAAGAGTAGATAATATATATATATTCTTCACAAAGCATAGCATTATAAACTATTTTGCATCGGGTCATAGTTATGTACATAGATGCAAGGTGCCAAATCTAAACAAGCGTTTTGAGTAAAATCTATAAATAAAAATTGACAAAAAATGTATTATACTATCATCAGGTACGCATTAAGAAGCATCTACTTTTTACCAGTTTGATTTTATTTAAACAAGTATTGCTAAACACCAATTCATTAACATTTCTCTTGATTAATGAAATCTACTTGATGTTTTTGGAAAGTTTTTAGATTTTTATAGTGACTAAAAACAATTTTAAATGTGATTTCATCCCAAAAAAGTAACAATTATGATGACTTTGCTGACTTCCATCAAATAACACATGTAACTAAGGAAGACATTTTCTGATTTTAGTGGTTTTATGTGAAATAACTCATATTTTGGGTTTCCAACTTTTACATGAGTGTAAAATGTTTGCTTATAAGCACCAATAGCAAGTTACATTAGCCATTGACAAAATCACATCATAAGGGACTAAATTTGGTAGCAAAATTACAACTATATCTTTCCTATGACTTCTATGTTTTGTTTTTAAATGTTAATATATTTTATAAACAGAGACAATCTAGTCTTCTTTTTTCTAATTTTGGATTCATCTAGTTTAATGTGCAAAATATAACATAATTGAAACAAAATGAATATTTAATGGCATTATTGTTATAACATACCATATACAATAAAATTTAAAATAAAACAAATAACATATTTTATTTTATTCTAAACATATAATATTAATAAATTTTATTCGTAACAAAATATTGGTGTGTTATTACCTTTTTTTTTGAGTTCTTTTAATGTGTTATTATTATGGGCCTTTATTAATGCAATAGAACCCAAAACAATAGTTGTTAGAATATTGTCTGTGCGTTTATTAATGCTTATCTCAGAAATAGCTTAACCAATATTGTAATATTAAAACCGATTAATATTTAAAGTTGTTTAATTGCAATCTGTCTATAAATAAAAAAGACATAAATTAATATATGTCTTTCTAATATACAAAATCAGAAAAACCCAATCCTAAAACAATCCAAGTGATATTTTTAAGCATAAGGCATAGTTTTTCTGAAGCAAAGCGAGGATGGTTTTATAGTAACTAATATGTGTGGGTTTTGAACTCATTTGTTTTATTATGTAAATCAAAACATTATATACATGTATTTTGTTATTAACAATAACATAACAGAATCTAAGAGACTGCTATTGTTTAAAAATGATGTGCTATGTGGCATATTGATACTTCATTATCTTTTTGACACTATGTTGTTTGCTTATTAATTATTACTGTTCACCCAACACTGAAGCTGTGTAAAAGAGATAACAACTATTGTTTATTTCAACTGTAAAATATGTGTGAGGAGGGCATTTGTGACCAATTTTATATCAAGTAACAAATCACACAAGTCTTCCTCTGATCTCTCCAGCTAAACATGGCTCTCTAGCTTGGCAATAGATCTCCCACTGATAAATTAATTTAACACTTGAAATAAGGAACTCAATAGTTACAATAGTGTTTAAAGTAATAATCAGTTATTGATGTATAACATGTGGAAGCAATTTAATTTTCCTATAGCCTGTGATGAAAAGGTTCTGATTCTGGAATTTTAAAGAAAGGTATATTAGTCTTTTTATATTAGATGCTTCCTCAAAAGTTTAGGTAGATATAGTTCTAATTTATGGTTAAAATTATAATAGCTACATTATTATTAACCAGTTCACTTGAATTAATAAATGACAGGGTTCAATGGAAGAATATTACGTGCTACACCACCCTTGAACAAGGAAATTATGGAAAATGAAATATATATTCAGTATTTTAATGAAATCCTTATAAAGATCATTTAATAAAATTAGAATAATGAAATTTGATATACCTTGAAGCAAATATTAGATCCAAACATACTAATGCTATTTGAGATTTTATTATTTCCTTTGTTATCTTTTCAGATTTTTATATTCATATATATTCATTGTAATCATCCATATTGATTGTTCTCATTTATAATTCTAAGGAGGTGTTGTATACTATCATTATAAGGATCTAGAATTCTGGTAAGAAATATAAACAGGATTGAAAAGCTATGAATATGTTGTCACTTAAAAAAATCGTCAAAAAAAGTCAGTATCTTTATAGATCTTTCTTCCATATGGTATGATTCATCATGAAACAACAAGTAATTTCAATTGATATGTGTACAATTGCACACCACACCCAGACTTTTGTGTTACTATGTAGGTAATAATGATTAGGTAAAAAGATCTCAGTGAAAGCTTCTCATGTAACATTAGTTAATTTGCATAAATACTTCAAGTTCATTGTAATATTTCAGACACATACTTCAATTATTTTTAAATCATATTGATGTTTTTGATAATGGTACAAAACTGTTGTTGACCACTATAAATATTTTGAAATCCAAAAGAAATATAAAAATAAGTAAGTATAAGCCACATTACCATATAACATTAGTAATAGATAAAGCAGTTGTTCAGCCAACTTAATAATGCAATGAATGACTACAAAGGCATTTTAAGTCACGATATATGCTATATGTCGATACATAATTACTTTCACGCGAAGAACAGCGGCATATAACTTGAAAACATGTGCACCATGCAAAAATCGATACCACATTCGAAGTTTCAAAATGGACACAAATCAAAATTCCATTAAGTATTTCCATATAATATTTATGAGGAGAGTTTATTTAATACCTAAACGACTTAAAACCTTTGTTACACAGTTCTCTCCAGTTGTCTTGCGACGATGATTCATCGTTCGATAGCCAAAGTACGTAGGGGATGCACTTCCCGGAATACTAATTATTCATGAATTAAAGTTTATCTAGCGAAGATACCATAATTTGTACGAGGCAAAGGCTTCTCAATTTATGGAATATTAAAATACAATGAAGTTTTTTTTAAACATAATCTACCGACAAAAAAAAGTTGGAAACGTGTAATTTTCAAGCAATGAGACGTATTTATTTTAATCGTCTTGAGACATAAACTACAAGGCATGGTTAATTTCCTCAGTATTAGTTTAGAAGCCATAAGAAAACCTTTATACGTATATAACACTAAATTTGACGAATTGTTTCGAGAAGCCGGTGAACACCCATATTTTAAAATAAGAATAATATAATACATAAAAGAAATGGAAGTTATAACAAAAACATGTATTCATTTATAACTTACCTTAGTTATTTTCAATCCGAATAATGGACAAAGAATTTACACCGCTATATTAACTAAATCACTTCCAGCACTCACAGCCGAACACAATATGGCGGCAGGACAAAATCTCCACCCACCGAGAACAAATTCAAAATTGAAACTTTTTGTGATTGGTTGTCGTAATCGAGACGCATCAATGGTACCAACAAAAACTTATTGAAGAAACTGACAACATAATAACGTTAAAATGTAAATATATATATATATATATATATCACGAGCATATAGTGTCTATGGTACATATATATCCCTCGTATAACGGAGAATATAATATTACATATAATTAAGTGTCTCTTAAGAATATTAAGAAAAAGAAAAAATGTCCATATGAACTTTTATTTTCTATTCCACGAAAACACATTTATTCAGATGAAAAGTATCCTAGATAATAACTTATATTATATCAGTAACTTACTAATATGTCAAGTATCATTTAAACTATCCAATGGTTCTAGTTAGCTACGTGGTCAGATACACAAATACAAATATTCTAAGATATGTTAGATCTGTGTATGTACTAAAGCCAAACAACATTAAATTTTCAAAAAATATTTTAAGTACAGATTCGACTCTGTTACAATTTTATTACTGATAAAAATGATGAATCTTGATATCAATTAATGTTTATCTATAAATCATCACAATAATTTTTTTATAAAAAATGAGTGATGAATTTTTTTAATGTTAATTATTTTGTTTAATTACCCTATTGATTGTTAATTCTCTAATTAACATTATTTTGTTAACTAAATATCCATAACATGAGCAAGCGACTTTGCGTTAAAGTGACATAGAAATTAAAAATATATAATTAAAATTCGGAGTGAGAGAAAATTTAATAAATAATAATAAAATTTACTAACCCTAAGTAAGGTTACATATTTATATGTAGAACCCTAAATGCCAGAAAATCGTGATCTGTAGTTTGGAAGTAAGTTTCTTGCCAATTTATGTGAGATAGTTCAATTCTAGTTCTAAATCTAAAATTTATACTTTTTTTCTTTGTTTCTTGGCTTCTTCTTATTTCCTAGCCATCAATGATATTTTTGGTCTTGCTGATGTTCATGGGCGACGGTGACCATTTATCATCAGGTGGCTCGTGTACTCGTTTGTTGGCTATTAACATACAAAAAAATACTTATAACATTAAGAGATGCATGTGCATGATAGGTGTGTTTCTGTGTGTGGAGACATGTGTTATTATTTGTATTTACATAATTTTACATTGAATTTAATGTTTTATAATTTTTTACAACTAGTTAGTGTTCAAATAATGTTAATATGAATAGGATAATTAATAAGTAGGAAAATAGGAACATCTACTAAAAGAAGTAAAATAACTATATGCTTGGATGGATAATACATTTTCCTAAACCTGTTATAAGTATGAATTTTATTTACACTAATAAAAATTAAAATGTCTATGGTTACATCGATATGTCGTTCGCGTTGCGCGTGTTGCCCTTGACTTCTTGTAGTAAATTACTGTTTTTAAAAAAAATTGTGTTTTAATTTTAATAAGGACTATTGCTTTACGTATATTTGTGTGTAATAAGTGTAATAAAAAGTGAATTTAAAAGTTATATTTCTAGTGTTGTGTAAAATTTGTGTAGCGTCACCTGACTGAGCTCATTGTCATTTCCCGCCATTGTGGCTTTAGTCGAAAGTATTTAAGTTTTCTAGTTATTATTGAATTGTTTCGATGAAGAATCTTTGAATCGTGTTGTTATTGTGCCTAAGTTATGTCATTGCACGGTAATGACGTCTGTTTGCTTGAAATAGAAGACTATAACTTGTACGACGAGGAAGCATCTAATCACGCTTTTACTAGGTGAGGGCGACCGGCGTGGTTGCCGACGTTTCGTTAATTTTCAGGTGAAAGTGGTTCATAATCATTGGGAAACAATGTTTTCATTCATCTTATCACGTAAATAACAAGTTCATCGAATGTAATGTGAATATGAGAACTGTACTCTCTCCCGCCCGCCCCGTGCCGGTCCATAGTCAGCTGTTGGGCCGCCATGTTTGGACAAACCAAAAAGGCGTAGTAGGCGCTACGTACTATAAGCTTTACTCGTACTTATATTGCATTACATTGATGGATTTGAAAACCGAATGTGATTTTACATCGATAAAGGAATTATTTTAAAACCTGTTAAATAATACAGAGTTTATTGCAATCATCTTACACCAAAATTACTATTAGCACATTGTGAATGTTGTATCTATGTATCACACATGACTTTATACACACATTCTGCTATAGAACATATGATATGTCAATCACAGGGGGAATTATGATTTCTGTACAAGATGACATGTCAATGAATGTTGTTTGTAAATAAACAGATATACCTAAATAGATAGTAGTTACCTAAACTTTATACATAGTTTTATTAGTACATACATACTTAATACCCATAAAAAATACAATTTTAAAATTATAATTTAATTTAAAATTTAAAACTGCAAAAAAATATATAATTTAAGAAATCTTGATTTAAGCAAAATTAGGCATTAGTCAGCTTATGCTTATAAATAAATAAATATGATTTTTGCCTGGAATAGATATACTATCTATCTAATTTTATTACAAAAAAATAATAGGCAGTTTTACTATAGTATATTATTTTATTATTAGTAATATTCATCTCATTAGAAAGTTGTAGTATCCAAGTTTAATCAATTTGGTTTTGGTTACAGTTGATGTCATTCAATCCTTGTGGCCTTTGGCAACTCTCCTTCAGCTATTTAAGAAATAAATAATATATTTTTGTTATTTTATTTACAGAGGAGAAAAGCACTCATCTGGAACCAAAACTATGGAAGCAGAAAGGAGGATCAGACGTGAAATTGCAAATAGCAATGAGCGACGGCGCATGCAGAGCATTAATGCAGGCTTTCAGGCATTACGTACTTTACTACCACGTCATGAAGGAGAGAAACTAAGCAAGGTATTCTTCATAATAATGTATGATTCAGTTTTGAATTGGTTTACACAAAGACTGGAGTTATTGAACTGTAGCTCAATGTCAAAAAAACCAGTTCCTGGCTCCTATAACAGCCCCTGCAACACAACCCAACCCGTGTTAACTTAATTTTAGAAATGAATGAGTCATCTTTCTGTGTTATAAACTATTCTGAATTGTTTTGAGACCTACTTTGTTACTTTGAGACAAGAGACAATTAATGTGAAAATTAATATTAATTACTTTGTTTTCTAACTACTTTTTAGTTGATTTTATAGAATCATGTAGGTTATCTATCGGTAGTTGAAGTTAAATAATTTAAAATAGTAAATATAACAAAATGAATTTAATTAAAATTAATGTTTTATAGAAGGTAAGAATTTTTTTTTTAATATATATAAACACTTCTACTTTCTTTCTTACCTTCTCATTTCCTGGCCTACCATGTATCAGTTATACCTTTGGTCTTGTTGCTGTCCATGGGCGACAGTGACCACTTACCATCAGGTGGCATGTTTGCTATTTATCAGCTATTTACATTAAAAAAAAATGTAAGGGATTACTTTGACTTTGAAAAAAAAAAGCTCAGTTTAAATCATCCACAAGCTTTCTGTCTCTCTTTTCTCATTGACACACTCACCAATTACTTTGCAGATTATAATTTTAAAACAAAATAGGAACACTATAAAGGTACATATTGAGCTGATTTGGCCTCTGGTTCATAGCTCTACCCTAGACATGTGAACTGTGAAGGTTTTATAATAACACTTAACAACTAAAACAAATAATAAAATTAAGTATATATTTATTTACTAATAAAATCTCACATTTTTAAATAATCCTGTTGGTTTTAAATGAGTTTTTTAACTAGCAAGCCAAGGCAAGGTCAACTAAAAATGGGAATACTCAGCATTATCATCATCATGCTTAATACAACAGTATTTTTGTAAAATATGTAATGAATTTTTCAACAAACTCAATTACTTTTGTTAACAGGCTGCAATCCTACAACAAACAGCTGAATACATATATTCTCTGGAGCAAGAAAAGACAAGACTTCTGTCACAAAACTGTCAATTGAAACGACTATTAAATCAGCATGAGGGAGGAGAGATTCCTCTGAAGAAAAGAAAAAGTGAGATAATTTCTCATGTTCCTTCCATCATCCCAGATTCCACAGATGATACTGTTATCAACTCTAGATCACCTGAGCCAGTCGCTGTTATAACTGTATCAAACATGTTACAGAAAAAAGAGTCTGAGAGTGGAGAACTTAGAGTGCAATTGGAGCGCGAAAGAAGGCTGCGACGATTGCTAGAAGAGCGTGTGCATTCATTGGAAACACAAATCTACCCCGAAAGTGGCTGTGAGCCCCAGCATCCAGTAGTTCACTATGATCAGACAGATATCTCTGACTGCAAAGTTGAAAGCAATGAAGTTGAGATTGCTTCGACAGAAGCGACGGCTGCGCCTCTATTGGAGGCTGCTATCAAGGCTGAACCGCGCGTCGAAGTAGAAGCCTTGCCTGAACACGACACCCCTTCGCGGCTTTACTTAGCTAGCACTAGCCGCCAAAATTTAGAAACCATCGTTGAAGCTATTCGTCACTTGGAAGGCGACCATCTATTCCGCGAAGAGTCTGGTGATGCCCCTCTGGCTCTCACGAAGAAAGTAGACCGCGCGCCGCCGCAACGACCTGGCGTCATCGTAGTAAAGCATTCGTGATCGCATCCAACTAGTCTAGAACTTTCAGCTCGATAATTCGCTTCAGGTTAAGAGCAACCCTGATCCCCCTCGAATATAGAATGTATATTTTAGTTTTTTAATTGTCTTTTCCAAAGTGGCGAATCCGATAAGTCTGCGTTTTGTTTATTTGTTTTTACACAATAAATGTCGAGGTGAATGGAAGAGTGAATTTGTAGATGGAAGCATTTTGACAAATGTTGATCGGCGCTGTGCTTAGTTTAGTCTCAAATATTATTAGTTCATTAAATAGTGTTTTACTCAGGCTTTCTGTCGTAGTTATGATGAATTGAGGATTGACTGATATAAGTAAGAGTATGTCGTAGAAAGAGCATACTATTACAGTATGCCGCATGCCAATTTTCATTTTTGGCAAATAACAGGAAATTTTTACAAATTTTAAGAAAAATTTGCGTATGACATTAGACATTAACAGTGAATTTTGACTTACTAAAGCAATAATGCTAAGCAAGGTTTGATTAACATGAATCAACAATATTGGGAGCCAAATTTATGTTGAAATAAATAAATGACAAAAAAATTGCATAGTAAATCATACTAGGCATGCGGCTCCATATAGATGTTATTACTTTATCTATAGTGTGAAACTACTTAGTATTTCTTTATTTATATTCAACTACATACAATATATAATTTTTTAATAGTACCATATGAATAATGTCATTGACAAAACAACAGGACATAAATGTACTTTGATCCAAAATACAAATAATACTTTGCTTGTGAATGCATCCCAGTGTTTATTTTGTAAGTACTTCAAATTAGTGAGTATTGTAAAGTTTGACTTGAAGCAGTCACTTTACAGTGAAAAACTTTAGAGCATTCCATGTTGTTTCATAACATGAGTCAGTGCTTACAATATTTGTGAAACATTAAAAATTATTTATCATATTACTTCATTATTTCTGTAAAGCCTCTGTCATTTACAGTTTGGTTATAGATAGCTAAAATTGTAGTGCTTAATAATTAATATGTTATGTTTAAATAAATAGACATAGAAGTATGTGTACAATTGTCATCAGAAACAAGTTAGATCGGATCCAGTATGAGAGCTGTGTTGTGGATCTGGACTAGAATAATTGTCTAGATTTGACAATGTGTCTATAAGCAAATCATAATTAAGTCAGATGATGTAATCATCAACTTTCGTAATTCGTAAGTTTGGTGAGTATGTTTCAGGATTTTTTGTTGTTTTGGTGATCTGCAATTGAAACAAGAATTAAATAATTTTATTGTCACTTGTGCTGTCATATTTTTGTTAAAATTTAACAAGCAGTGCTTTTTTGTTCATATTTTTCTGTGGTATGTTTTGTGTATCTCTTTAAGTTAGACTCAGTAACAGAGTGACATACAATATTTTTAAAATAGTGCTATGACCCCAAATGTGGTCATATGAATTTATTAAGACTGATCATTAATTCATTATTAAGTTATGCTAGTTCGAGCCACCATAATGATAGGGTAACGAGTCAGTATGTTTGTGTCTTGATTATGTAGTTCTTGGTGTGTAAAATATCTGTGAGTAAACTCATTTGCAGAGGTTTACAGAGATTCTCTTTAAGAAAATTCAGCAATAATTAAGTCAATCAATTTTCTTTAATAAAATTTTGTAAGGTAAAGTAATCAAATTTGTGGGAATCTCTTTAACTCTGTCGAATATGTCATTATTTGCGTGTTCCTTAAATATGTTCTTTTTTTTTGCAAATGTGTCAGATAGTGACTTAGTACTTAGATGCTAACACATTTAAATGTCAGTGATTAAGACTTATTGATAGATTAATATAGGTTAGCAAATATTTATTGTCTTAATATAGACAAAACGCGAACAATGCTTTTATTCTTCTTGTATAATTTTCTTGGAACATTTAAATTGAACTGTATATAAATATTTCAATGTTATTTTAAGTCTTTCTAGGCTGACATTTCAGAGTTAAGAATGCTAGGCCATAAGTCACGGTTGGATTGAATTTGGAAGCTCTGTTTCTGAGTCCATAGAGTTAAGAAGTTGTCTGCCTACCGCCTTTTACATTATGTCAGTATAGGATAATTATTAACAATGTAACATAACGGACTTGGTTATACTATTAGTGTAGTCAAAATATCTAGATGTAAGAGATTTTAAGTCAAAGAAAGCAAGTTAAATTGTTTAAAATGTGTTATTATTTATGTCTTAAAGTATTAAAATGGTTATTTCTTATTAATTAGTTTGTAAATGGTAATCATCAGTATATTCATTACGGCTTTCTCGTTTCACAGTGGACTAAAACCAATAAAACATTTATGATACGGCGGTTAGTTGTAAATCTAGTAATTATTAGGTATACATTAGCATTATTATGTTGCATGCCGGCTGACCTTTATATAATCTAAATGCGTTTCGTTGTTATGCGGCTGAGGCTATGATTGTATTGTATTTTTGGTGGTGATTTTACTTTTCTTACATGTTAGCAAAGGGTTATCTGCTAAGTAGGAGTTGTTGCATCCATAATACATGTAAAATCCAGATAAAACTTACAACTGAATAACGCAGTGAAATGATCTTTTGTTGACACGGTCGGTTCAAAATCGCTACCAAAAACTACGGTACAGTTGAAATATTAAACTGCTGAGGAAACTGCTTGAGTTTTAGTGTTTTACTCTCCTTCATATTTGTGTATACTTATTTTGTTACATGTTTATATAAATTTAGTCTACGTCCCAAGTCTTAGACTATCGATGTTCAGTTTAGTATTTAACATATATCACAAGCAGTGTCACTTTGTTTGTAATAAAATAACGGCTGAAAGTGTGACTCTCGTTGCTTTATTCCGTGCAGCCGTGCAAAAGATTGTCAGTTTTTTCGTAGTCCAATTATTGTGACTGGTCTGGGTTTAAAATACAGGCAACATCGGACACGATTTCGACAAAACCGAGATATTGTAAATATCTTTTGCACGGATATTATTATCGCTTGTTAATGGCGATAAATGTTTGTCTTCTATCTACACTAATATGCGTAGATTTCGTTCATTACTTAATGTTTAATAATTTAGTGAATATGTGTTAAAAGAATGTCTCTAAGCAATATATGTTACATTTTGTGAAGAATAACAAGTTTCTATTTAAATGAAATGACTTCACGTAAGGCCACCGAATATGTAATTAATAGTTTTTAAATTATGTTTTATTGGTTTTAATATCGAAATGTGACTAATTTTAACTTTTCTACACTCTATCTCATATTGTCATATAATAAATACTTTCCTCGTGAACATTAATAATTTTACACGTTTTCTCGTAAGAAGACAATACTGATTTGGTTCAAATAAAAAATAATTATTTTAAGAACATAAAAGTTCAGTTCAAAGAGTCTCTGAACTGTTAGAGATGGGGTGAATATAAGGTTTCTGCACCCCTCATTATTTTCACCCTATAGCTAACGGACTCACGTTCCTATACATTATAGATAGTTATGAATATTTTTTACAGTTTGTAATTTAAGATTATGATAAAGTGTAGAAAACAATGCATGAATGTTTCCTTTTTGATAATGATGTTGATAAAAATATTTCCTCTGATTTTAATTGTACCACATTTGACCTACATTTACGAATATTTATAAAATATTGATAAATTTGTTGTTTTATTTTTAATTCCTGTATACCTAATTATGTAGAATAGTAAGTAACACTGCTGTCAGATACGTCCCTAAAATAAATGTTATTCAACCAAAAATATTTCATATTAACATAATTATTGCAATAATATACTATAAGACTATTCACATCGGCGCAGAATCGAAGAGTTCAATTTTAGGGTCGTCGAGTGAATGTGTGCGTTTTCGCTCGAAGACGCACGACTCATTCATGCGTCTTAACTCTTAATACTCAACTTTTTTATCATAGGAGCCATAAAAAAAATAATTAGCAATAATTTTATAGGATTTCTTGTTTGTCAAAAATTAAACTAAACAACTGAATGGATTTATCGCGTACATTTTAACCAGCGATGTTATGGAGCTACGCAACAAACTAGGTATAGGATATCTGAAACCGAATCCGATAAATGTTTCGTATAATTTCGGATATGTGCAGTCTATAATAAACACCTTTTGACAGGTTTTCGCTGTTTAAGTCGATACACCCAGTATTTTAGGATTTTTTTATGATTACAGTACTAAATATTACCTAGAAAGTGAAACTGTTATCTTGGAAATACATAATATAGTTTTTAAAGGTCTTAAATAATCTAATAACCAAAATAATTTCATATTCGTAACCGAAACTGGTAAATCATATATGCAGGTGCGAAATTACATATCCATAATATAACTAATTTTAAAACGTTTTAAACACGTTGCAGTGTCCGTAGTCACAGGCAGTTGTGTAATTCAAATTATTTATTAAAAACCCAAATTCAAATAAATGACCTATTCATTATAATGAAAAACGTTTGAATCATGTCCATTTGTTGACTTGGTTTATTATGCACTCTATTTATTGGCCTGGTCAAATTATTTAAACATAAATATATATAAACATTAATAATTTAAAAATAAATCAAAATATTATAATTTATTTTTGGTTAAGATTTTACGTACCTATACAAATTTACTACCTTTTTTTCGGTGCATAACTAATAGAAAATTAATTCTATGAGTATTTGCAAGACTTTATTATTATATTAATTTTTATTAGACAACAATAAATCTATTTGGGACCCAATCATTGACACATCCGTCCGTGCACACCCACACGATTTTTTGTATGTCAATTCTATTGTGCTTTAAAAAAATGCAAATAGTATCAAGGTAATCTGTGCCTCGGATTTTACTTACAATTACAAAATGGCTTGAATTACAAAAAGGCAAGTTGTTTTCCCTATAATATCTAACCAGTACTGAGCATTGGGATATTGCTGATATGTCTGTACTGAAATCGAAAGCCAAGCTAAAAATCTTGCAGTTTCTCAGGTTATGTTAACGCCAATACATTTGGAAATGTCTTCAATACGCCTCATACAGGTTGAATTAGAGAGCTAGAGTTTTTTATAACATTATTTGTTTTTTGGTTCTGAATTTAGCAAAAAGTATATTAGGCGTAAGAATAAAGTATTCTTTTACAATTTCTGCATCGATAAATGGTTTCATATGCTTACTATGCTTAGTTATCGCGGAGTCTTATGATAATGCCACGGACATAATATATTTCTGTTGTTGCAATGATCTCTTAAAAAGATTTAATTTCGCACTTCTTAAATATGATCCAGAATACATAACATTTCGTTGAAAGATTTGTGCTTTGTGGTAAAATTGCGAAATTAAATAATAATTTTACACATATTATCAACACTATTACCTACAGTTTACCAGACTGGTTAATTTTGACACAGTTGTGTCATGTAAATAAATTCCAAATAGTCACGATCGGCAAACAAAGCGACATGTTTATAGGAGTATCGAAGGCAAGAAAAGCGGATTCCTGCAGTGTCGATCGCTTGATACGGAACTAAAAACGCCTAATATTATATTGCTACATCATCACTAATCAAGAAAAAAAGCCTTTTTCTATGATCCAATTAAAGAAAAATTTTATTCGAGGGCAATTAAGCTGCTGAGCAAGTTAGAGGAATTTGAGTCTTAGGTAGGTAATAAATTTTGATAAATATAGAAAAACAACAAATAAATAAAAAAAATACACAATTACTCTAGTACCAAGTCTATACAACCCCATCCCCCGAAAACATATAATACTCGGCGTTTTCACCGATTTTCAGTGTTGCCCTGCATAGTGGCAGCTCCTTCGACCGTTCGAATATAGATCCATCATTTATATATATAAAAAATATAAATTACTTCAAGGTAAGCGTAAATAAATTGAGTACAAGACTCTTCTTATTTCATAATAAAATCGATTTTGTAGCTTCATTGTGGACTTCAGTGTGGACTTTAGGGTCTGAATTTTTAAAAAAAGCTTTGTGAAAAGAATATCATATGTCTCACGGTAACCATAGGTTTACATCATGGCTATGGTTCACATCATGATGTGTGTATAATTCGTTTCTAACTTGATGGCTTTTGTTAATGGATGTTCTTATATATTTAGTTACATACCTACTACATATTTTAAAACACAAAGTTTACGCTGCGGCTTGTCTATTTATATTGTACGTTTTAATTATCGGATGCTCCGACCCGACCACACTCAAGTCAAGGCTGAATGCTATAGCTTTACTCGAATCAGTTACCCAATGTGCTCTCAACGTGAACACTCGTGTGTGTAAATCATTTTGCTAAGTGACTATAAATATTTCATATATTTACGTATCATTATAAAGTGCATTCGAAAAAATTAAGTAAATAAGGGTAATTATTCACATTATATCAAGTGTATACTAAATTTATCGGTAATAGTGTTTTGTTACAGATACATTAAATAGTAATATTAGATTTTTATTAAACGGACTGAAATTAAGTTTTGTAAAAGTCTGTGCGGCATGATTTTTAAATGTTAATGACAGTATTTACGTTATTGTAACTTAGCAGAATGTTCGTTACGCTCGTATTGTTTACCATTCCTATTTGTGTGGGACAAAAATTATTTATCAACTTATGTTTCATACTTTAATTTTCCGTTAAGTTTTCAAAAGCTAGACTGCAATTATGCATTTGTCAGTACTGTGGTATATGTAGCTACTTAGCCATAAGTCCTCTTTCTCGGAATAGACCCGAAGCAACAATACTACAGGTATGGAAGCGATGTATTGATGACCGTCAATTCCGATGTGTTCATATTCTCTATGATCGCTAGTAGCAAAATGTAATTTAATGGTATCTTATGGTATATTTTTTTATATAAGCGAGAACAAACCTGTTAAGGATATGCAGAGTTTATAGGAAGGCACCAAGATCTCGCGAAAATGCGCGAAAGCATTACTTCTGACGGTAGTGTAGTGATTTTTTATGTGACTGTATAGTTTTTCTTCAAACATCTCATAGTTAATGCTAATTTAAGTCAATAACAGATACGCGAGTAGATAGGCCATAGATGACATGTGGTAGCCGCCGCAAACGGACATCCGTAATAATAATTGCATCAATGAGGCGGCTAAAAAGTAAGCGTAGACCTGTTTATGACAAATAAAAATCATTTAATAATCAAATAGTTTTTGTATAAAGGAAATTGACAAAATGTGTCAAATTTTCGAGCATGCTAGAATCCGCTATATAAAAAGATACCTATGTAGGTGCTGCAAACATTTTCGGAATTGTTTTGCGATACAGGGAATATATTATGTGCTACATTGGTACACTGGCTAGTTTTGAGCGCTGCATGCTGAAAATTACAATTAAAGCACGTAATGAGACGAATTTGTCACTATTACCCAATCAGTATTGTTAAATAACCAGAACAATTAACTAGTTAAGGACATAACACTTATTGGTTTTTTTTTCAGAAAATGCGTAACTGGAAATGGAATGAAACCTTTATGACCATAACTTTCGTTAATGTTATTGTTCTGTCCGTCGCGCTAACGGCGTGGGGAGAATCTAACGGTCCTATCAATACGGAAATGCAGATTAGGTATTATTAGTATCTTGTTACAATATTATGGTTTTTTTTACATTTCGAAAAAGATTACATTACAAGGTTTTTACAGTTTCCGCATTAGTTGCATCCGAGTAGAACACTAGTTATTACACTAAGGAGGAAAAATATTATATTTCAAAGCTCCTAACTCTATATTCTCTTATAGCTATCGAGTAGTTATTAATAATTGTTCAATAACGTTATTGGGTACATTATATTGAATGATATTTGCCAAGATCTATTAAGACACTGAAAAAACAAGGCTTTTAGAAGGTAGTCTAATTTCTACACTGCATAAAATCAATTTCAATAATTACAATTTATTTGTATATTTTTTAACCTTACTAAGGCACAACCGCCTATATACAATATCAGGGTTAATCAAAATAAGTGCAAGCTATATGGCAGCAAACAAAGTTACGATTTAATAACAGCTTGGACTAATTCTATAACAAATATCAAACTTACTATCAATAACCACACTCTTTCATAATAAAAAGAAGGCTTCATAACTTTAAATTTATTTCATTGAATAAAATAGTACGTGAAAATTAATTTAAACCGGATTCTCAATATTGCGTGAAATTGAATGCAATTTTTACATGACCATGTTATTAACATTCTTACTGGATTCCTTTTTTTATACTTTTTACTAGAATTTTGGTCCTTCGAGTCAGCAGAGAGTTAGATATCTGTTAGTTTCTATTTTGAGTAAACTTGCAGTAGGTAATAAGAAAATTGATTGGTATATCTTTTTTTTTTCTCATCGCCCTAATCGTACAATCCTTATCATATGTTTCTTCTTAAATTTATTTTGTAGAACAACAGGACTTACGAACGCTTTAAATGATTTTGGATATAAGTTGACAGTGCAACTGATGAAAGAATCGAATAATACAAATGTGGTACTGTCCCCAACTGCAGTTACTGGTATGTTTTTTAAGAACAATTAAAATTTATTATCTAACGAAACGGATTGTTACTTAGTGTACTTATATGACACTATCCAATATTCTAATATTTAATTTTATGAAACCTAAATTTTTGACTTTTTTGTAGCTCAAAATGTCAATTTTAGGCTCATAAATAACTATGTTAAGGTTTAATTATTATTTCTATTAACTGTAATCTAATTGCTTACCTACGTTTTTTTATAGAAACTCATTACATATTTGGCCATTTTTATTCGTACCTTTTTGTCATTTACGACTGATAAAACCCAGTTAAGTTTATTCCATGAATTCTGACCTTTTTATTGATAACGGATATTTATAATTTGTTGTTTTATTGTTATGTCAATACATAATAATTCGCTTAAGATACATAGACGAATCAAAAAAATCTGTTTCACTTTTCATAAATTTTGTTATAAATATAGAGTACTTTTCACATTCATACTCATTTAATCATTAGGTGTATTTTGTAAATACACTTATGGACGTCATTTTTTGCTTTTACATGAGCATGATTAAACGTATAAAAAGATTATGCGCGCTTAAACATCCGTGTCCATTTTTTCGTCTCTTCACGGAACAAATTGATTCCTTAACATTCAAATGGACAATACCAGGAAATCAATACAAATGCAACATACATTAAATAACGCCGTGTATGTTCAACGCCATAAATAAAGAGAATAAGAAATACTGAGTGATTTATGAATCTTCAACTGTCTGCGGCTAGAACGTTAATGCACAATACAATACCGTACCGTGTGCAATTTTTTTGGCTAGTCATACTATTGTGTTTACCGCTTTGTTTGTACGCAGGTTTGCTGGCTATGGTTATGTTGGGTAGCGTGGGGAGGTCGTATGACGAACTTTCCGATAAACTCGGATTTTCCCAAGGTAAATTGTAACACGCAATGTATAATACAAGATGTCAATGTATACAAGATACCTTTTCTCACAATGACATTTTAAAATGTTTTAGATATTCACAATTTTTTTTATTATGCATTGTTATTTCATATTGTTGATTCTGTTCTCACAAACACATAAAAAATAATTTTAAGCCAGTTAAACTAGCTCAGAGATAGTAATGGGTGTAAGAAATAAAATGAATTGTTAATATACAAAATTTTAGATGTATTGTCAAATCGCAAACGCCACGAACAGTTGGGACAACTTCTAGAACAACTTAACAATAACGAAACTTATAGTAAAACACTATATGCAGATGCAATATTTGTCGACGTGAAATACAAACTGCGTGAAGTTTACAGATCTTATTTAAGTAAAGTTTATCACGGAGAATCTTTAAGCGTCGATTTCAAGGATAGTGACACCGTTAAAACTGTTATTAATGAGTAAGTCACCATTATTCAAAATTACCTCAATTTTTTACAAATAAAAACTTTCGAAATTTCATACATTTGTACACTGATTATTATGTTTCATTTACAGTTGGGTATATAATAATACAAATGGAAAATTAGAGAAGTTTCTCAAATATCCCCTTCCATTAGATACGAAAGTAGCGTTGTTAAGCGCGCTTTGCTTCAGTGGTCAGTGGGAATCGCCTTTTTTACTGGAGTACACAAGAAAGTGAGTACTTAAGTAGCATAAATAAACTGTATTGTTGCTCTGGTGAACATATTTACAGAAATTATATAGGCACAAGGTGGTAATAACAATTTTTTTGGGTTCTTTTACGTTAATAAAGGCCCCTGATAATAGTTTTTCTCATATGTCCTTCATGTACAGAAACCGATCAGTTAGAATTTTATTATATATATAGATTTACTAGGACTACGGCTAATTATCATAGAACAACTATGATTAAGATGATTGTAGTTACACGAATTATATGTTGTAACATCTAAAATATCTAGAATAAAGTAACTAACAACATATGAATGTTCTATATTTCCAGACTACCGTTTACAACAGCGTCAAGTCAAGATGTGGACGTTGACCAAATGTTAAACATGGGCCAATTCAAATATATGTTATCAAAAGACGATGGTAACAAAAACTACATTAATATTATAAAGAGAGTGTGAATTTTGTTAGTGTGTTAATGCGAAAAGTAATCTCGGAAACTAGGGCATATATATTAAAAATTCCTTTACCATTTAAAAGTTACATGATCCCGGTGCACATAGACTATATATTTGTATATGTTTAAATTAGCATTATTGTTTGACCCGAACAAAGTCGTAACGGGCCGCTTGAAACACATAATTACGTTATTATAATAAAGTGTAGTTTGTATGAGAGTAATGGTAGTAATGAATGATGACTTGATATGAGTTTTACACAGCCAACCACAGATGATTTATGATAATGTACCCATTTCAATGTAAGCGACATACATAAACGATCTCAATGCCACTTTGTAGTTACATGAGCATGAATAATTACGAATACGGGATTGTAACTGAGTACTTATTAAATGATCTGTGGCACAACATATGTTATAAAAAAATCACTATGTTACAGTAACCAGTAACATGACTAGATTTGAGGTTAGTTAAATAACCAACAATTTAAAATGTTTAACGGTTTCTAGTGGTCGACATAAACGAAAACTGATTTTGCGTGTCGACGAGGTCTAAGAATCGTCTTTTAGTAATGTTAAGTGTTTTGTTTTTTTTTTTATAAGTTAGTGGATGGTGGTGGATTTTTAAAGTAATTTGGCTATGGGGTCCGAGGTATCACTTAATTTTGGAAAATGGGTCTCTTACCCAAAGTAGTTTGAGAATCCCTAGTTTAGATCGTAAAACAAAATTGAAGGATTTTAAAGAATAATTGCCTTAGAAGTTTAGACAAATACGGAAAACCATGTAAAGTATTTTTATCGATGCAAACCTATAGAGCCTTGGATTTATTATATTATTTTTATATAATTGTATAGATTTAATTGTAGCTTAGTGGTTTGAATATCGGTCTTTCGTGTGGGAACTCAAGCACGCATCCTGCACGCACCTCTAATTTTTTAAATCATGTGCGTATTACAAATGATTTATCACTTGTTTCGGTGAATGTAAACATCGCGAGGAAACGGCAACATAAAAGTTCTCCATAACGTTCCCAAAGATATATGTAATCTGTGCACCCGCACTTGGCCAAAGTGCCGGATTATGGCCTTAACGTGTCATTGTGGGAGAAGACGCGACCCTAGCAATGGGACAATTATGAGTTCCAACGATGACGATACAGATTAATTAGTAAAGTCCGGTGTTACAAAAATGTACCTTCTACGTAGAAGACATAATAATGATTCCAATGATTACAAGAAATTCAGCTTTCAACCCTGTTATCACTAGCGTTAACGATTAGTAACTACTAATATTATTGGAGTAGCCCTATCTACACTTTACTGCACGTTTAAAGAACTTTATATAGCATATAGCAACTACGAATGCATTTTTGTTTGTAGACAGAATTATGCACATTTTTATACATAAATTTAAAGGAACAAGAAAGAGCCTTTAACCAGCTGTAAGGAATACAGAATTGAATCGGCCGTTAATGAACCCTTTCGGTTAATTAATTGCGTGTATCCCAAATAATAATGAGTAAAAACGTATATCGACTAATAATTGTTATAGTATTCTAATAAACAATATGAAACACTGATAAGTTTATTGAATGATAATATAACTTTTTTTCCTATTTTAGATTAAATTTCCTTTATTTTTTAAAATTAATTAACAAAAATAAATTACTGATATGACGAAGACAAATTAGACAGACACGACTTTAGGATTGTGAAGATTTACAACGCAGGAATTTCTAATTAAATATTTTCTACTTGGAAAAAATACTAGGTATATACGCGTGCTTTTGAATCTAATTTTAATTAATAAAAAAGGTATTCTAAAAATGTAAATTACATTCTTTCAAGGATAGGCACTTAGAACGAAAGCGGTGAGTAGTACCGTTGTAATGTCGTGTGAAGCGGGTTTCTTTTAGTGCTGTAATGATAAAACCGTCTCTTTATATTAATTCATAAAAGGAAAAATGTACTATTTTATTTTATTTCAGGACTTGAAATGCTAGCACTGCCATACAACGACAGTGTTACAACATTGTATGCGCTCAAACCTCACTTCCCTAAAAAGACGAGTCTTTTGGAGATAATGAATTCCATCGACTACGAGAAAATTAATAATTTAATAGACCAAATGGTGGAAACGAAATGTATTATCAGGTTTCCTAAAATGGAACTAAACACTGATTTGAAATTGGAGAAACCACTAAAGGATTTAGGGATCGAATCAATTTTTTCACCTGAAGAAGCAAATTTTGCTTTACTCGTCGATAAGAATTTAAGATCTAATACAACAGAAGAAGAACTTATACAGAGAATAAATGATGGTGATGAAGATGACCACCTGAAAAGCATTATAAACAATCTTCCTAATCCAGGAATATATGTGGACACTATACTACATAGCGTCAAGATTACAATAGATGGTAATTTTTTTTGCATTATATGCAATATTCAGAATACTGGATAGATAAATCGATTATACATTTTCACAAATTTCGTCATAGTTTTAGCAACTAACTTTTCTGTGTTATTTTGTTTTATTTACTAAAATCGATGTTAGGTCTCAAGATCATAAGATGCGCATAAAAACAACTAACGGTACTCAGTATTTTTAAATTTTGTCTTCATCATTATAAATACAAAAATTGTATAGTGCTCGTTTAAATTCCCAGATAGTCAACATTTTAAATATAAATTATATTCTGGTTGAGATACGTCTATTAACATTGGCCATGAGAGGGAAACCAAGAAAAAAAGGTATTTGAAATGAATGAAGTAATGTTTTTTAAGTTAACGGTTTTATTAAAAATAAAGCTAATAATGATCTAGATAATGTACTAAAAGCTAAAAAATAATTCGATAGGTCCTAGGTATTAGTCACAATGACACTCCCTCAATCTGGGGCATTGATCAGACAAAACAATTAAACCGTTGGGCGCAGCGTAACCTGGTAAATATGTAAATATTATTTAAAATGATATAGCGGTTGACTCGATAGAAATTTCACGCACCCAACGCAAATTATTGTTTAACCAATGCCCTAGATTAATGAGAGTGGTGTGATAACTGCTACTTACTGAAAAAAACGCCTGTAGACGCCTTAGATTTGAAATTTATTATAGCGTGCAGTATTCTACTAGTCAAGCCCTTTCATTTGATACTTGTATTGAGATATTTGTGCATAAATATGTAATCCACCATTTTGTAGCGGCGGCCATCTTGGATTTACAATGTCAATATTTTATATTAGATTATCATCAGAACTAAAGGTGTGTATTAAATATTCAGATCAATCTGTCAACAGAAAGGGGGTCAAATTCCAATTACTAAACTTGACCCACACAGGGCAAGTAGGGCAGTAAAGAGACAGTTTATAGTTTTTCTAAAACGGGCTACATAGAGTGACTTGCTAAGTAATATTAATTTTTCATTATAGAATATGGAACCGAAGCATCTGCAGCCACTGGGGCGTTCTTGGCGCGGTCCGTACTACAGTTTTATCTGAACTCTCCGTTTTATATGTTCATACGGAACGAAAAAACCAAACTAGTCACTTTCAGTGCCGTGATAAACGAACCTAATAATTGATCCTTGTAAATAAAATTATTGGTTAAATGATTTGTTTTGACTCATGTCACCATCTAAGATTATATAATATAGATGATTAATAATTGTCATGCAAGCCGTAACAAATATATGTAGAACTAAGGATGACAATAATAAATTATTCTAAATCAAAACAAGGCAAGCAATGTATTATTACTGCTTCATCTATACTGAAAAATGTTACGATCTTTACATTGATAATTTCATACTTGATAGCAGGGATGTTATGGAGCTCCGTAACCATAATCGAATCTATCGGCTATCCGAAATAAATATATGGACCGTTTATTTTGAAAGTGGTGTAAGTCCATATTCTCTTGTTTCGAGAAAATTAGAGGTTAGCATATTTGTTAATTAAAAAAATTAAGCAAATTATATGAAGTCTGGCAATGCTTCTATTGTTTTATAAATATTTAATACGATTATATAGATTTGTTTTAGGTGAATTAGACTACAATGTAACATATTTATGGGCTGTAAATGGACTTCCACCACTTTCAAAATTAGACAACTGTAAAATTCGTTTAATTTCAATTTAAAAAAATCAAAAATCACAAAATATGCTTCATTTTAATCCAACTTTGTTTACAAATGCACATGACAAGACATAAAATTTAATTTTAGACACTAAATAATATGTGTAAATTACAAGATACTGATAGTATTTACCAGGATTCGAGGATACATATCAATATCAATGGATATATATCATGATATATATCCGATATATATCTGATATATATCAAATTTTATATTATTGAGTAATTTTTGGCGTTTGTTACTGTATTTCTACTTCCCAAATATAGATGGCGTTGGAGTGGATAGAGTTACGTAATAGAGGAACACTCAGCTCAAAATCGCGTCACCAAAACATAAATGTGCATGCTGTGAAAAATACACTGATGTGCGTGACTTTTAGTGATGTCAAAGTCACGTCCATGCAATATCGACATGAATGTCGACTATTCATCACAGGTTTTTTTTGCTATATTTAATTCGTTCTCTTAATTCTTATTACATGTTAAATTAATAACACCATGCTAATCCTAGTAACTTCTCTTTACTTCGCTTCTTCTAAAATAAACCTTATTTGACAGGATAAAACAAAACGTGATTACACGGTACTAAAGAAAACAATAATGATAATGCTTATTGGTTTTAATTAATTCTTTGATGTAAATCGATATAACTTATTGCCCTCAGAAAGGAATTAACCAACAAATTTTGGAGGTATAGATTCTTCATTAATATGTCAGCGATTTCGTAGAACAAAATAGTTGCCCATAAAATGTCTACTGTAAACTTTGTAAGGAGTCCTACCTATCTGGTTTAACAATCGAATCCATTTTTCTTTTTGAACTGCATTTACAGGAAACCTTGAAGAAGTAAAATTTGTCAATAAATATAAAATCACATTCGCCGTTTATTGTCATATCATAATAGTAACAAATATAAAATTCGGCAATTTTTATCAATTTAAGGAGCTAATATTATTCAAAAACCAAAGATGTACCTCTATATCAGTCTATCTACTTTCTGTCCAATGTGTTTACAAGCTGTAACCGAAACTTAAATGGTAAAATATGAACAAATCTAGGTAAAACAAAAAAATATTTATTTATACCTATTTAAAAATTGTCCACTTATCGATAGATTTTGTGCAAGCCCTATACGAAACGGTATCATTTTCACGTACACAATACCTTTTTATCTTACACATAATTATGAAAAATAAATTATTATTCATAAAATGGAGTATTTACTGTATGTTATTAATCTTAATTTATATAATTTTAAGATCAACGTCTGTGAAAATAAGCATCGTGAAAGTAGTATTGCTCTATCAGTACTTACCTGTGTATTGCCTCTTTGTTTGGGTTATTGTTATAAGTAACCCTACAATTTAATGCTGAACACGACACCATTATGTTTACCATTTTTAGTCTGATAAAATATAGAAAGATTGAAATGAAACTCATAAAATAACAAATAGCAATTTTTTGACAGGAGAGTAAATAGTATAAAACAGTCCTACGGTAAATTTTCTGGGATCTCTTTCTTGCAAGTAGGATTTTCCGTAAAGCTCGAAATCTCATTCACACACTGTGTTCTTCTATTACGTAACTCTATGGTTAAAACATACTCCCTAATAGTAAGTTCTAATCCATAAATGGCAACACTTCTGACGTGTCGTGTCAGAAAAAAAAAACAGTTTTTTAGTTGATTTTGCCTGGTCTAGACGAAGATTTTATGTTTTGGATTCATTTGTCTAAATTTAAACCTTAAAAAATAACACAATAAAAACATTTTAGTTTTCTTTTTACATAATTTATTATGTTTATGTAACACATATGTAAATAGTATACATAAATAATACAGTAATAATACGGCTTTCATACAAAATAGATATATATCAAACTTGATGTATATCGTAAATATCAGATATTTTGATATTTATAATAAATATCGGATATTTTCGAACCCTGGTATTTACTTATGCTCTGCATGTGGCAGTGTTTCGAAATATGCATGATGCACCGGAGGTATATAGGATAGTAACTGCTTCAGGTCTTTATATTTTTCGTAAGTAATAGGCCTGGCATTTTGGTACAAAGACGCCAGGGCGATTTTTTCAAATTTTAGCGGTCTTCCAGGAAGTGTAGGTAATAAATTAAAATCACCTATATTCCAGAACTTATCAAAAAATTCTTTACGTTGTGTTTCATTAATACGTGCAATACATTTCTTTGAGCAATTACAATTTTTGGATTCAAATTGTTTTGCTGGAATGAATTTTCCTCTTTTTGTACACTATTTCGCTTCATTTTATTTGTTGCAAATATTTTTCTTTATTTTGTTCTGCAGAATCTAAATTCTCAATAACAATATCCTCATCTGATGAAGGTTCTACCTCTATTATCCTTCTTCTCTTTTTACGATTCGTTAATTATTTTCATCCTCTGAATTTTTGATTATTCTTCTGTTTATATTCATGGGCTTTTTGTCTGCGTGAATTTATTTATAATTAAGTAAAAGAAATATTTTCAATCGTTAAAAAATAATATTTATTTAGCATTTGTTCTTACCTATATCACTTTCTGATGTTAATATGAAGTTATACATTTTAAGAAAAAAAAATAGAATAAGTAACCTAAATTAGTAACTCTTGATACGTAACATAAAACAAATGAAAAATAACAGACCACTGATCGGCAATCATGTGTTAAGCCACCCACCTCTGTCAATTGGACTTACACCACTTTCATAATCGATAATCGATGATTATGCAATTTCATTTACCGACCGATTTTAAGTTCTACAAAACATGGGAATTTTTAAGAAATTAAACACTGACTAGTTATAAATAAAAAAATTACATTAAATTAAGCATGAATTACGTGATATCTAATTTTTTTTTTAAATGGACTTACACCACTTTCAAAATAAACGGTCCATATATACAAAACCGTAACCGTATCCGATAAAAATGTTTCGGATAGAAAGAAGCAAAAGCTACATAACACGTTATGATAGGTTTTCGCCCCTGATACGATACACTAGCCGCGTCGTTCTCATTTTAGACAATTTTTATTATTTCATTTTTACGGCTATTATTTTTCTGTGGTTATAATATCACATATCTAGAAATATAGTCAAACCTTGTTAATACATTATATTATTTTTCCAAGTTGCAAATCATCTAATATCCATATCCGAAACAAACGGATAATCCGAAATAACTTCTTATCCGTAACCGGTAAAATATTCATATTCATAACATCCCACTTGACAGTCTTCTGTAACGAACAGAACATTGATATACAAGTCATGAATACACACTCCTCTAACTTCTCTGAGATATATGCTTGCTAGACATTAAATATTGCTTCATTTGGTGAAGGAAAACATCGCAAAAGGGTTGTAGACTACCCTGTAGCCCAGTTGGTAGTGACCCTGCCTGCCGAGCGTGGGGTTCCGGGTTCGATTCCCGGCCGGGGCAGATATTTATGTGACAGATAAATGTTTGTTCTCGATCCATGGGTGTTTGTGTTGTGATAATTGTGTATGTCCATGCCACCCGCAACACAAGGAATCCTAGTGCGGGGGTGTGTGTAAACTTAAAAAAAAAATATGCCGAATTCTACGAGGGTCCCCTCCCATTTGTACTAAAAACTTATGTAGTCTGCCAATACGTACATACAACAGCATTGTGAAATAAAACTGAAACCAATATGAGAGAAGATGCAAGTTTACCAGAGGAAATCAATTTGTTGATGATAAGGTGATAATCAACTTAAATTTGGCTAAAATTTTAAACACACTATTTACATACTTAATTTAATGAATTGTTAAAGATACATGTTATAAGGCGATAAATTAGAATTTACATAACAAACATATTAACAACATTTTTTATCTATTGTTTCTTATTTTCTCTATTTTATCATTTAATGTTTGTTTCCACTGCTCTTCCGATACACTCTGAGCCCAGTCTGGAATAGATTCTTGGGGCAATGCAAAATTTGCCATAGCTGACATTACCTGAAAGGAAAATGAAGCTAGTTTTGACCGATTTCTATTAAGGATATGTTTTGATATATTGAATTAAAGAATTAACACTTGGAAGTCAACTATAAACTAGTACACAGTGAATCTATAACCAAATAGAATTTAATTTTACCAAGTTATTTAATAAACGGACACTGTATCACCTAGTATTATGATTAAAATAGATGGTAATAATTTGTAACACTATATGAAATGTTTAGAATACTTAATAGTTAAATAGATATTTCACAATGGTAGACTATGTTTTCACTTATTAATTACCAGTATAATGTTTTATTTCATTTTATTATATTTATATGTTTTTTTTTATTTGTGATGAATATTAAAATCATCATAATAATTGTACATATTGAGTACTACTATTATTAGCCTCAATAACCTTTGAAGTAAAACATGTTTAATTTCTGATACTATTTAAGTGATTTTGTTAAGTTAGTTAGGTTGAAGGAGTTTTTTTTTTATTCACCACTATAAGTCCAGCAGAGTTCATTCATGTACAATGGTTATAAATTTAAGCAACATTAATCTCTATCATGTAATATAATGAAGTTGTTTTAAAAGTGTCGTGAAGGCTGTTTGTGAACATATAAAGAGTTTACCTGTTGGGCCCTTTCACTATCCATTTCAATAGGATCTGTGCGGCGGGGTACATTCCATACCTCCCTTGTTAAGGAAGCTTCCATTGGTTCAATATCAGGTACGGCATTTGTGGGGGCTTCATTGTTCTATAAAATATCATTAAGGGTTAAGTTTTTCAAATATGGCATAATTTATATATATCACATGCATGTCAATAATTGCTTCTATTACTGTTACATCTAAATTTTATATAAATATATAAATATTATAATAAATATATAAATATTATAAACAGAAGAAATAAAAATAAAAATTACATCGGCATCTTCATCACTCGAATCTGGGTCGAAAAATTGAGCATCAGGAGCTTGTGGCAAAGGTATGTAGCCAAAATGTTCATTTTGTTCTTCGTCACTATCTTCATGATGGTTGCCGTTGGTAATTAAATGTATGGGTGGAGGACTTAAATTATGAGAATTATCTGGAGGGTCTGGACCATCACACACCATTTTATCGATTTGAAAATACTGTAAATATTTTATAACTTAACAAATTAACTTGCTAACTAGTTAGCAATACTACATTCTAAACAACACAATCAATGAATATAAACTTAGTTTATTATCGTGAAGTAATTGTCTCTAGTTAAACTGCTATGGTGAAAGTTGCTCAGTGCATATCACAGGGAACATTTGTATATACTGTGCACATCACATTACAGGTAGGGAGGATGAGGGATACAAGTGTCAGGTTTTTTTTTTGTTTATCCTAGGTTAATTCAAACTCTCCTTTAAAGTGCTGAAAACAGTGTAGTATAAGTTAAGTTACTCTATGAGTGTAGTTTACTTGGTTCACTGCGCGGGCCAGCCGAATAAAGTTTACGCTTCGTCATAAATGGACTCTGTGGCAATTGTCATAATTCCGGTCAAATAGTCTGTAATGCCAGACTACTTATGCTACACAAGCATGTTCTAGCGTGACGTGACGCGACAGGACGCTATCAGTTTGATACATTTACAAGTATATTATCGTAATATTTTATAATTTTATTATATTACATAAATAAATAATAAAATTTTGGTGTAGTGTAGATATTGACTAAATTACAATTAGAAGGAATGTACGCGCATATTATAGTAATAATTATATGATTGATTCTGAGCGTAATTAAATAAAAATTATAGAATTTTTAGAGAACGCAATATAAATAAATTAATACCTTCCTAACTTTAGCATTAAGCCCAACTTGCTCTCTGTTCATCATATTAATATTCCTTAATAATTTTTACTATAATTGTTGTATAGCTTTGTGTACATTAAAGCATATTCGTATTTATATTATATATAGATGAGAAAATAAACCAAAAATTCTAAATCTATTAAAGAGTACTAAAATTTCTTATACTCGTAAAATATAAAGTGACTTATTGACACTTATATGATTTTATTCTCACTTAATACTTTCTAGATTTTCTGAAAGATACTTCGTTAATTGATATAATTTGACGGTTCTTGTTGAAGTCGCATAACAATAACTGAGTACCTCGTTTTATTGATAAAGGTTTAGATACTCTGCGATTAAACTCTGTCAAGTCTGTAATATAAACAGCGTTAAACTCAAAAATCTCACAAAACTGTCCAATGTCAAAACTATACAGAATAAAACGTCCCATTCGTTTGCTGAATAGGAGAAATTTATTATTTTATTACATTTGCGTATAACTAAATAGCAGTGTTTGATAACATTAGCAAAAATTGATACTGTTAAAGGAAAAACTTTTGTAATTTTACTTATTTTTGGTTTAGCAATCATGGCTTGGAGGAGTCATGGGGTAGATAATGTTGACATGATCAGGCATTTGAAAGGTATGGCATATTATATTTAAAAAAAACTTACTCCAGCTATAATTACAGTCTAACCATCCAAGTACAAAAGTTTTTTTTAATAAAACTTGCATGTCTTACTGATGATTGAGCATGCTTTAGAACCTTTCACATAATTTTAATTAAGCTACAGATATTCTTACATAAGTAATTTTTTATTTCATTTCTTCATAAACTTGTTAGTAAATAAAAAAAACAAAAAAATGTAAAGCTGAAGTTTGATACTACCACAATGTGCAATGTATTTGTCAGTTTTTTTTTTTATTCAAATCAATGTTATTCTTCCTTCAGCAAATGGAATAATCAAATCAGATGCTGTTGCTAATGCAATGAGAGGTGTTGATAGGAAAAACTACTGTCCTAATGCTCCATATCACGACTCACCTCAGACTATTGGATTTTCAGCTACTATCAGTGCACCTCATATGGTAAGGTTTCATTTATGATATTATCAATGTAATAATCTATACTAATTCTAATACTTGTATGTGGAAATCACAGAACGGATTTAGATGATACTAAGCATATTTAGAACTGGTAGGTCATTATCTGGCCTTATTATTGGAAAGAAACTGTCTAATACTAAACAAAATTTAGTATGGAAGTCTAGTTATGCAAGGTAGGTAAATAAAAAATGGGACTGCAATAAAATTATTCTGAATTACCTTATTAAGGAGTGGAAATTTTGTGTCTTTGTGTATATGTGGAAAGTATTCTTTGGAACCGTGGCACATATCTGAAAAAATATTTCACTATGTTAAAAGCACATTATTTCAGATGGACTCAGGCTATATATCATTTAAATATAATACATTTTTCAACCTGAATGAAGTTGGGGCAGGCTGCTAAATATATGCTGCTATTAGCACTACCACCATGTGGCATGACATGTACAGTACTATGAGATAATTTAACAAATAAATATAAATTAAAAAATGGATTTTCTCAGCATTTGTGTTTTGAATAGATGAATTAATCTTAAATTCCAGCATGCTCATGCTTTAGAAAAATTAAAAAATCAGCTGATACCTGGTGAAAAGGCATTGGATGTTGGATCTGGATCTGGATACCTTACTGCATGTATGGCTCTGATGGTGGGAGAGAATGGACGAGTTATCGGCATTGATCACATACCTGAACTAGTAGCTCTTGCTACTAGGAATATTCAGAAGGATAACCCAGAGCTACTTGCATCAGATAGAGTAAAGCTTGTTGGTAAGCTTTTGTATTGCAAGAATAGATTTCTTCAACAATAACACTTCTATTTCTATCTATTTAATATTTTTTCTTTCATACCATTAATAAGTGCTAAACCCAAATCTATTTTTAAAACTTATAATTCATAGTTCACTTTTAGTTGTTTATTATAGAAAACAACACATTTAAAGTGAAAATGTTATTCAACCATTTTTAGGCAGTTTTCTTGTTTGATTTGGGTTTTATCATTAAATAATTATATCATGGATCAGTTATCATTGTTTAATATTATTATGGGCCTTGTATGAAATTTTATTTTTATATAATTCAAAAGCAAATAACAAATAAGCTTATGTAATCAATAAACATGATGCATATGTTAATGAAGTAATTTAAATTTACATATATTTTTGTGGTTGAGAAATACTCCTTTAACACTTATTGTGTCATGTTTAATAGCTAATGGAGTTAATAATTAGATGAACCACAGTTACAGGACATTAAAAAAATATGATATATAAAAAAATATAATAATATAATACATAGCAGATCATTAGACTAAAACCTTAAAAATGTGTTTTAGTTGGAGATGGGCGTAAGGGTTACCCATCAGAGGCGCCTTACAATGCCATACATGTTGGAGCTGCTGCACCAACATTGCCACAAGCTGTATGTATCTTAGTATACATCTATACATATAATACAATTCTAAATGATCGCTTTCTGTATATTATGGATATATGAGAAAAACCATCATTAGGGGCCTTTATTAACGCAATAGAACCCAAAACAATAGTTGTTAGCATTTTTGTTGTATGTCTGTGCATTCGTTCACGCTAATCTCAGAAATTGCTTACCGGTTTCTTTACAGTTTTCACTAATGTATTGCAGTATGCATAATGTAATATTTACAGTTTGTTTCATTACAATCGGTCCCTAAATAAAAAAGATATGTATTTCTAATTCACAGAATGTGAAAAACCCAGTTCTAAAACAATGCTGATGCATTTTTGAAGATGTAGATTTTTTTGAAGCGAAGCGAGGGCAGTTTGCTAGTATTTAATATATGTGCAAATTGGCTTGTGTTAATCATAATAAATTGAATGAGATAATATTGGGGATGGTCAACTAGGATCAATTACTTCTAGTGGAAAAAATCTCAAATCCTCAATGCTTTGGATAGTATGTTAAGCAGATATATCAGGTATTTATCATTAGATGACTGTGATTAAGTCCTATGCCATAAGGTACCAAGTGAGACTTTTGTCAAAACAAGTTTTCAATACAGGCCTCTGTCTGTACCATCCTGTCAAATGCTGCTGCATATATGCTGCAAAATAACAAGTCATTGACTCTGCAAGAAGGGCCTTCATTATTGTGTGATTAACAAATTGCCGAAGTTTCTTCAGATTCCGAGTTATTATTTAAGAGAGAGCCAAGTCTTAGCCACTCATGTTATGCGTGGTGCGCACTGCGCACTGCTGGACTGATAATAGGCTTATTGTCACGAAGTTGAGACTCCGCCTCCGTCGACCACGCAGATCCACGGTGATAAAGCTTACGTTTAAAATGTGGATAGGTTGAAGGATCCCGAGGTTCAGGAGCAATATGCTCAAGTTTTATCTGAAAAGCTGTTGCCAGCCGAGGAAGGTGAAGTCAACGTTGCTTGGGGATCACTGTCATATCATCTCACGGGAACTGCTTCAGCTACCCTTGGTATGAAAGAACGACGTAATGAAGACTGGTTCGATGATAATGATGGGATTCTTTAGGCAGCGTTTGACAAACACCGAGATCTATTGCGACAGCATGGCAGACAAAGTGGAAGTGTTGCGGTGGTCAGAGAGTGACCTTGAACCTTGACCTTTGCAAGAGTACTTTTAAACCGCCTCAAGGATTTATCCGAAAAGATCTTGCCTGAAACCCAATTTGTCTTCCGGCCTGACCGAGGCACATGTGAAGCGATTTCTCGGTGCGTCAACTACAGGAGAAAAGCAGAAAGCAGGGCCGTAAGCTGTATCTCTGTTTTGTTGACTTGGAGAAAGCATTCGATAGTGTGCCTCGTGAAGCACTTTGGGTGGTGCTTCAGAAGCTAGGGTGTACGGAAAAGTTTGTGAGACCTGTACGATGATATGCGTTGCTGCGTGTCTGTAGACTGCGAACAGTCAGATTTCTTTCCAGTTACCTGTGGAGTGAAACAAGGTTGTGTTTTAGCACCCACACTGTTCGCTTCATACTTTGCAGTAATAGTCAAAGAGGTTCTCTTAACAGTTTCCGAGGGAGTCCGCATCCGCTTCCGCGCAGATGGCAATATTTTCAACTTGGCCAGATTTTAGGCACTAAAGTCTCGTATGCAATGAATTCAGAGATCATGTATGCCGATGACTTATGCTTTGTAGCAGAATCCCCAGATGGCCTGCAACAGCTGGTGTCCGCTTTCAACCTAACATGCAGCAAGTTCGGCCTGAAGATCAGTGTCAGAAAGACGGAGGTGATGTCGTTAGACATACATGGTCGCGAGACACGGTCCATTAAGGTTGATGACGATGTGCTGAAACAGGTTGATATGTTTCGTTACCTGGGGAGCACTATAACATCTAAGTGTGACCTTGATGCTGAGATCAGCAGCAGGATCATTGCTGTAGCTGCAGCATTTTCTGTAGCTGCGTTCCAAGGTCTTCTGCTCGCACGACTTGAAGCTGGCCACTAAGATATCTGTATATATGGCGGTTGTGCTGTCAAATCTTCTTTACTCTTCTGAGACGTGGTGTGTGTATCGCCACCACATACGAACTCTGGATCGTTTCCACCTAAAATTCCTTCGTGCCATCATGAACATCCGATGGTCCGACCGGGTGCGTCTTGAGACGAGCCAATGTTGGTGGCATTGAGACCTATTTAATGTGTCGGCAGCTTCGGTGGTGCGGTCACGTATCACGCATGGCGCAGGAAAGAGTGGCGAAGTAAAGAGACAAATCCGCTAGTTCGAGGAACAGCGTAGAACAGTGCTCGACGCCAAACGCGATGAGTTAAAGGCCCGACTACCCGCCGCCATCAATTACAATTATGTCAGCGGCAAACTCACGTGCGCACGGGAGTTCGCTGCTAAAACCGGCTACGTAAGCCATCTCCGGACGCATCAGCGCCACCTTGATTAGGAGTCGAAGTGGTTGCCATGGCCGAAATCGGTCGGAGAGATCATCATCATATTATTTAAATTAGCTTTTGTTTAAAACTGAATAGGTTGCAGTTCCGGTGAGGGTATGAGGGTGTATTGATCTTAATGTGTCCGAATACTTGTCACTCTAATCTAGTTTTGTCTTTTTTCAGTTAGTAGAACAACTTAAGCCTGGAGGTCGCCTTATCGTACCTGTGGGGCCAGAAGGTGGTGAGCAACATCTAACACAGGTTCATTCTGAAAATTTTAACATTTTTTCATATAAATTTTAAAGAAAATCGAATTTACACAAGGGGAATCCACAGGTACATAACATAAATTAACTCTTTGAGTTAGTGTCAGTTATGGAATATACAGATGTGGTTAAGCGTTGCATTTAATTTAGGAGCTTATATTATATATATTTATTTGTGCTATGCCGCCATGTCAAAAAGTTTGCCCTCAAAAACGTTATAAATTTTATGTATGAGGCAACGAATCAATACTCGGTCAATACTAAAGTTTCGATAGAAGTAGCGTAGCATTTAATCCTGATAAAATTGAAAACAAAAAATATTGTTTAACAGGTAGACAAAGCAGCGGATGGCACTACCACAATAAAGAAACTAATGAGCGTAATTTACGTACCGTTGACAGACAAGAGCCATCAATACCGTGAGTGACCAACTATCACCATAGCCCTGTCGTGCTTCATGTTTCATTTTGACCTTGTTTTTTTTCAAGTATCTGGTAGATGTGACAAAATTGTAATTTTTATGACATTTGTAATAAATAATTTGAATGTAAAAATTACTTCAAGTTGTGATAATTTACTAAGATGTAAAATTAAATATTTTACTTCATGATTATAATTATTATAAAAATTTAGTAATATCCTTCTGAAATTAGATGTCAGTTTTTAAGTTAGTTAAAAGAAACCTATTTCCACCAGGCATTCAAGTAAAAACATACAGCAAATATAATTAATTTGTATAATTGCTCCTATTTGTTTGTTATTTAAATAAACTCATAACCATTGTGAATATATTTTAGACAACTTACATATTATATCATAGCACTTCTATTCCTTCCCTAATACTGATTGAGAAAATAACATAATGTTATCATTGTTATAGGTCCATGGAGTTTTCATTAATGGATATTGAATACTTATCCAATAATAAGTTTATGGATTTATAAATTTTAATGAATAAATTGTATTAATATACTGTAAAAGCTATTTGATAACAATATTTATTTTTAATATTAAATGATAATGAAGTGACATGTAATTATTGCTTCTTATTTTTAAACTTTCCAGGTAATTTCCTTTTGCCAAAAGTTTTGTCATCTTTAACGTCAGCTGGCTTAGCCTTTACATGTAGTATTGAATATAGGATCTCTGCTTCATTTTTAGTCTCCATTATTTCTGACAATTGTTCCTATAAATAAATATTGATTAGAGATTAGAACTTGCGTTTTATTTTTTAAATATGAAAACAACTTTCCACACATACCTGTGTCAGCGTTATTAAATGATCTAATGATACACCTCTATTCATTAGTCTTGTTATGTTCTTAGAGTTAACACCTGGTAACTTCTGCACAAAGTCGTGAACCAATATGTTGTATCTTTCGTAACAAATTTCATCCGACGTATTTTCGCCACTGAGAGCTACAGCTTCTTCTAGGTTAGGATTTTTTCTACTTTGCTGGAATACATAAAAAATAAATATCCTACGGGATTATAGTAAAACATTTAGTTTTGTTTTATAGGTAATTAAAGTGGGTTCATTAATTATATGCTCATGTTAGGCCACTGACGACAACAAACGTATTAAACAACAATAAAATTTGGAAAAATATATAACGGTCTGACGTCGGCTAGAAATATACAAATACAAATATTCTTTATTTGTATTACAAATTAAAAATTATGTGTATTACAAAATTACACATAGTGATTTAAAGTTACACCAGGTATACAAAGGGCGACCTTATCGCTAGGGTAGCGATCTCTTCCAGGCAGCCTTTCTGTAGAGGACAATATTCTTGTAGTTCGTACAATGGGGGAGGCGGTGTACAATAATTTGTAAAGGAAAATTGTATCGTTGAAAACTTAACAGTGACAACAGAAATTAGGTGATAACAAAACAATATTAATTAAAAAGGAAAGGTTTTATAAAGCAAGATAAAATTGTTTAACCTGCTTTTTAAAACTCGCAAGTGACTGAGCACGACGTATTTTGAAGGGAAGAGACTTCCAAAGACGGACAGCTACAGTGGTAAAAGATCTAGAATAAAAGGAGGAAAAATTTACCTTTAATTCATAAAACAACTCTGCAGTTGCATACGGACTTGGTGACCAGACAAGCTTTAGTCTTGGGAAATGTATAGTGAGAAGCTGTAGTTTCTGCTGTATGTCTGCGCCCGATATATCGGTGGACACGACAAAACTTCCCTGATGAGTAAATTATATTGTTTTAAATATATTGAAAAAGCTATATTTTTACTAAATAGATGTAATGGGTTTCATCAATCCGATAGTGAAAGCAAAAATCTCTTGTTTGTGGGGCAACCTGTCGAACAATGACGAAATGGCTATGGCGAACAGTCCCCCTTGTTGGAGGTCTTTGGTTCTGAACCATCCAGTTTAATCCATCGGTATATATGTGGGGTTGTGGGATTATGTACCTGGTGGCTAACATCCACTATTTTCCTTTTAGAATCAGCTGTGAAATATTTTTATGTGTTTCAGCTGCAGTACCGAAGAACTAATAATAAGCGGATTACTGCATGCATGCTTCGGGGACGCAGTTGGTGCTGCGAACGAGCATGAGCATAATAGGTGACCACCTATCGTCAATCAAGTGATAAATATATACGACATAAAAATATATAGTAGTTTTTAAATTAATATTGTGGATATCAAAGCATCCGTAGTATTACCGGACCTTAAAACTTAGGTTACTCAATAAGTTTTGAGATAAAGCAAAAATAT
The DNA here is from genome assembly GCA_003671415.1 of Megathymus violae. Taxonomy (NCBI): domain Eukaryota; kingdom Metazoa; phylum Arthropoda; class Insecta; order Lepidoptera; family Hesperiidae; genus Megathymus; species Megathymus violae. The sequence continues at coordinate 2,161,436 of PDGT01000051.1, forward strand.
TAAACATTTAGTACTATTTTTTTTTTTATATTCCTTCATGTTCCATACAAAGTTCCATTCGTCTCTAAACCAAGTTTTAAAATATTTTTGCCGATCGATAGGTCGGATCGGATATTGATCTACGCAGTCATGATTTTATTTTTCTTTTACTATAGGGAATAAAAAAAAAATACAGCATCAAACATCTCATTTTTCGTGTATATGATTCGTGTGTTTTCTCGCGCTATCATTTTTAGTAGTCCAAACATTTTCTTCAGTTACAGCTATTTGCGAAGTCCGCTTTTTGTGGTAATCTTTAAGGTTCATTGAACCCCACTTATGCTGTTTGCGGGGCGACGCACGAGATGGCGCTGAATCTCCATTCACTAAACATAATTGTTTGCTTAAACCAAATTTAAAATCATTATAGATCGTAATAATTATTATCATAGCCTGGGAACGTTTGGGGTTAAGCTCCAGGGTTTAAAAAAAGTGCGGGAAGTGTTGCAGTAAAACGATTAGAACGTTATTAAAAAAAAGAGGAAATGGGTGCTCCAATTCGAAAAATGGCCAAGTCCACTTTTTCTGTTTTGAGCAATGAGAAAAATAAGCACAATTTTTTTCAACTCACATGGTGTTTAGAAATATAAGTACATTCAAGTTATAGCACAAAATAAACTGTGTATTAAAACCAAAATCTATAAAGTTAATTAACACCAATATTGAAAAATTAAATTTTGGACTTATCATAAATCAAAAGAACTTTGTATAAAAGTATACAGATAAAAACAGTATAAAACAGAGCATCCTCAGGGTGAGCCTGAGGATGCTCCGTTTCGGAGCGAAACACGTGTTGGTGACGGTATGTATGTTGCTATATATGTACTTTTATTCATCATAAATGCATGTTTTCCTCTGTGTTAGGGAGGGAGGTTCCATGCATGTATGGAAGTATATACCATCATACATTGTCCTTGCGGATTGTTGCAAAGTAAATTAATACTAATGTCAGGATAATGTAAGTAATGTCAGGATAAAGTAGTATGTATAAAATATATTTTTTCACAAAACCCATCGGAAATACCGTAAATCTGTATGATGTTTTTGAATTAAAATCTCGATTAAAATTATGACGTCGCTAAGTACACTTGTTACACACGCCTTCATTAATAAGTTACATTAAAGCCGGGGCATGGCGCTGGTATTTGTTCCAAAATATTTAGATAAACATAAAGTGAAAACACCTACCTGCAGGTTGAACGGTTTGTTTTGGTCGAATTCTATAAGCAATATGGGTCGGCTGTAGTTGCGACACATCTGCGTGCACTGGGTGTACAATCGGCCAGAGTTGAGGGATCCGATTAGATCCGATATCGATTTCCTTTCCACACAAATGTCAGGTGTCAGAATGTAGTCGCCGATCTAAAAAAAAAACAAATTGAAATGGATCAATGCAATATTTTTATTAATTTGGAAATGGGAAAAATCACAACTTTTCGAATAGATGAAATTCGGCACACTAACAATATAGATTAAAATAAAATGTTGGGAAATTACCAAATATGTATAAGGCATACCTTTCTGCGTTAAAATTATTATTTGATTATTGTTATATTTGATTCCAGTACCTATATTATCTGTGACACTGAACATGTCTATAGTTCGATATTAAATTTATTATCGGTGGCTATGGGCTCCGGGGCTACTAAGTTTGCTACTTGTAATAGTAAAGTAAATCTCATCATACTTATATATATAAATATACATACATATTTTAATAAATTTTACTTACAGCTATCGTGACCGGTTCAATGTTAATGCCTTTCTTGTGAAGTAACGCCGGCAGATCCGATCTAAATTCTCTCATATCAACAATGATCACTGGTTTTTCCTTGGTAGCATTTTGTCCTCCTAAAACCAGTCTTACAATGGTGTATTTTCCATACGATAATAGTACAATATTGTCACATCTCACCAACTCTCATAGTGTGCCAATAAAGGTGGCATAACAGTTCTACACGTTCAGGGAATAGCTTTGGACTTAATAGACATTATATGCGTCCAGTATAATTAAAAAATATTTTTAAATACATTTTTATAGGCAATATTGCATGACGAATGCTATGATACTGGACTGACTTTATAAATTAACCTTACCAGCTATCCTTGTGTCCACTGTTTCTTCCTCTTCGACGTTGAGGTTAAAGTATTCATCTGATTTACCATCTTGGTACTTAGGCACTACCATAATCTAAACATACAGTTACTTTAAGTGCATACACATAAATTATCATCATATAAATGAATTAAATGGAATAAAGAAGTTCATAGTCCGACGGCGTTTATCGATCGTAATTGATAGGTCGAGTTAAGTAACGAATGAAGACGAAATTAGATTTGGTCACCGTTAATTTAACACCGAATATAATATTAGCACCGAACTACCGGTTATTATCATTCGTCGGCCATCCGTTACGCCTTAAGTTGGCATCATGACTTACGACGCATGGGTTGGTCCGTACAAGAACAGAACGACTGAATAGGCTCTAGACCTCTTCAGTTGTGAGGAGTGACACTTGCTATACAGCAGGTCGGAGCGAAATACATTAAATTTCATTTCGATACAACTTTACATTACTTACACTTTTTGTTTGAATCAATAACTCAAATGCGCGTTTCTCTCTCTTCAACGACGTTAGATAAGCTTGTTCTTCCACCGTTTTGTCGTGGATCAAAAAATATACTTTGGAAGGTGGACCATCAGTTTTCTTCCTGCACTCATACAGTTCTATTTGTCTGACTGCCGACATATCAGCGTGATAAAGGATAATATATTCTGGACGCAGAGACTCTAGAGTTTCTTCGAGGTAAAAGTTATTGCCGTTTGGTTTGAATGTTTGAATGCAAATGATTGGTTTCTCAGTTTCAAGTTGTGTTAAATCTAAGCTATCGAGCTGTAAAGTAAATTTATATTATTGTTGTACCAATGACAAATAAATAAAGTAAAAATGTCAGTAATCCCTAAAGGATTTCTTTGTTGTTTAAAACCAGCGAACAAAAATGTATTTAGATTTTATAATGTGTGTAATTCCATTTTATGTCATGGTGGTAATGGTGTAAGGTGGTGTGATGGCGGTTGTCGTAATATTGGTTTTAGCCGAGTTAAATTTATTTTTAAATGTTCGTGAAAAGTATGTGTTACACAGAAGCAAAGAAATTCTGTTTCTCATTTTGTTTTATTTTATTAATCTGGGAAAGTAAAAAGTGGCCCCATTAATATGCGTAAATCAAGCAAACATAATTATATACTGGATTTTTGGGAAAGGTGCGAGATTTTGGTATATTTATACGCAACTTATTATATTTATTTTTGACGTAGACCTTTTGTTTCCGATTTGTGACAATAGAAGGTCTATCTATCAGAACTATAGAAGTGTGTATTGTAAATGAATGAATATACAAAAGAGAACATACCTGTGATATCGGTTCAAATACATTTTCATTGGAATCTTTATTTTCATTTTTCTGAGTGGCCAATTCACTGAGTGTCAACACAAAGCTGGTTTTATTCAAATCATCCATATTCAAATCTTCATCGTCACAAAACTCATTTACTGCGACGTAGTCTTTATTTTTAGAATCGTCGCCTTTTTCTTTTTGACTGTCAGATTTCACGGGAAAATTGGTTTTTAACTTCTTGTACTTTGACGATACTGCATTTACTGTCAAGTCTCTCTTAAAAGCAGTGTAAAATAAATACTTGTTAGCCCCCATAGTCAGAAAGTGAGTGAGCTGACAACATGTCTTGTTATCTAAACAGAGAATTAATATCCTCGTATTGAAAATACTGCCATTGTTGTTTTTCTTCACTTCTTCGGGTATCTCTTCTAGTAATAAATCACTTAAACATTTCCATTTTGGAGACGGTTCTGGGTCGAATTCTGTAAATGAAAAATTTAAGTAGGAAGTCAGTCATAAAACACAGTTAAATTTTTAACTCATAGGTTTTCTCCATTAAGCCGGTCACAAAAACATGGATAATATTAAATAAGATTACACATATGCGTTAAATCTAGGATCGCTATAAAAGTAAAATTTTCAGTGCAAATTAAAAGCCATGACTAAAATACCATAACATATCAAAATGCACTGTGAGCGTGTGCTATATTTAGTATTGCAGTGGCGGGCAGTGGCGTCATTAGTTCCCAGTCTTGCCGCTACGAGTGGCGGGCGGCGATAAGCAACCTCATGGCAGGTCGAGGACACCATAAGTTCACGTTGTATTACGTTTATAATTAGAAGCAATTAAGTACGTACTTATTCCTTGGCCTGAAATAGCACGACGCGGTACCACAATTGCAATAGTAAACATAGATGAGTTCTCAATTTTGAACGGAAACGCCGCTATGTTCAAAGGTGTAAGAGAGCTTTTATGAAAGTTTGTAGACTGTGTATTGACAAATATATTCATGGAGCTTATTATATTCCTAACAAATCTAAATTACCTAAACAGAATTTAGAGTAATAATTTTGTCATTTTGACACGATCAAGAAATAAAACACGTGAACTATGATTTGTTCTGCTTCGGACGGTAACATCATCTAGGCTAATATTATAAAGAGAGAAAGCGAATTTTGTGAGTTTTTGTATATACGGAAAATAATCTACAAAACCACGGCACCTATATGAAAAACTCTTATACCATTTGAAAGGTACATCATTCTGGATGGACATGGGATATTTATATCAGGTATACATATACTCGTATGTACATATAAAAAGTTGTTGAACGCGATCAAGGTCGGGACTGGTCGCTAGTAAACAATTAAGTTATAAATGAGACAATCGAAAGGTAATTAAATATATAACTGAATAACCAACATAAACCCAAAACAAACTTTTACCTGTTAAACGAAAATATAACTCCTCGTTTCCTGCAGGGAATTGAATCCGAGACTTTTCTCAAAATATTTAGTTATATGCATTATAGACACACATCGCAGTGTTATGAATCTCAACAGCTTACCGTTGGCGTGATTGAACACCCTTCCCTTAGCCAATTTAAATAACTGCTCTGCAGCGTCGAGAAGGATCCATCCGGAGTTCACTTTAGCATACTCAGGGGTTCTATATTTAGCGACTAAAGCGTAAAACGACACGGCATCGTCATGTATTAAATTTCTGAAAAGTGGTTTATAATTTTTTTATACAGTTTATAGTTTTTACAATAATGTTTCTGTATATCTATTGCACAATTTTTCTATTTCTTATCTTCTTGTATACTATTATAAGGTTGCAACAAGGCTGTTTGTCCAATTAAAAAATACATGGAGTTTAATGTAAAGACATTTCCTAGCTTTAAGCACATTTATTAATTTTGTCTGTTAGTTTATTTTTCCGAAAATTACCCAGAAAATACCGAATCAATTTTTAGTCATTGTTTGAAATTTAGGTACATTTACAATGTGACAAGTGTCACAGGTTGTATAGGACTACCTCTGTTTGGTGGCAGACTCGTGAACAGTAGAAAGAAACCTGCATAAGACTTTTATTTAATTCTTTTGGACCAAGAAAATTTGTAAAATAATACAAGAGTATATACATATATGTATTACATTAAAACCCAACTACTTTCCAAAGTATAATTCAATATGCAGGACATCATCTACTCATGAACTTATCAAATATGCACAAAAAAATCTTTGAATAAAGCAGACTTATTGTCAATTGATTGTTTAGCATTGATGTTATGTTGCATTTAACTCGCTTGGGTACTACTGGCCACTTCTTGTCTCGAGACTTCTCATAATAGAACCTGACTGAAATAGCATTGTACAACCATCAAAAAACATGAGTTAAAACCTATTTTTAATAAAATGTTGCATAATCAGTTTATCAACATCACTATAGTGTGCTCATCACTGCAGGCACAAATGGACTGCATAAGTGACTTCCAACAAATATTGGTTAATTGATTTACATGTAAAGAAAGCGTAAACAAAGGAACTTTGCTCACATGATCATAGTTCTTAGTACTTTCAGATCTTGAATATATTCTTTTGTTCTTGTGCTCAGCTGATGCCAGACACAGTCCAGTTGTGACTGTAGTATCTTGTGGAATTTTTTGGTGATACAATTCTCTGTAGTAATTTCCTGGAATATTTACATAACATTTGTTAACAAAATCTGATTGTTCTGTTGTGATGACTGCTATAACAAATATAGATTTACAAGTGGTTTTACCCAATACAAGTTAGGATTTAATAATTAGAGCATGAGTAATGATGACTAAATTGAGAATATCAAGGAGTCAGGACTAATGAGGTTCATAATGGATCTTTTAAGGCTGCTAGATAAATCCGTTGTATTGGATGACTCCTTCGTAAAGCAAAATTGCCTATATTTATGTTGATGATCACTGCACATTCTCAACCACATATCAGGATGTGGTTGAGAATGCTAGTAGACATTGAGCTATCCATTATATTATATACTAACAAACTGACCTCGCTTCGCTTCGGGTAAATTACGCCTTACGCTAAAAATAGTACCCGCATTATTTGAAATTAATTTATAATTTTTTTATTTATGGACGGATTGAAATGAAACAAATTTTAAAAATATTAAGTGATGCTTACTGCAATATACTATAGGTATATATATATATATATTTTATTTAAAGGTGACACTTAAAGTTTCCGAAATTGGCCACTTACATAAACAATATTTAAAAAGTTATTACTACATTTAAAAACGGAACTCTTTAGCCGTAGAATGCAAGTTGTTTCATCAGATTGCCAATCGTTTTCACAGGGTGCAGTAATTTAAAAAAATTGCATGATTACAATAAAATGGATTTAACTCGGGAAAATTTTCGTTGCATGATCTTTTACGATTTTAAGTGTAATTTGACAGCTCAGCAGAGCCTCGTTCGGCTTCAGTCTGCTTTTGGCGAAGAAGCACCATGCAAGACAATTATTTATTGCTGGTTTGCAGAATTCAAACGCGGTCGTGTCAATTTCCATGACGAAATTCGTGAAGGTCGCCCTTGCACCACTTTGAATCACAAAAACATTGATGCTGTGCGCCGTATGATCAAAACAGACAGGCATGTGACCTACCATGAGGTCCGGATATCTTTGGACATAGGAATGAGTCAAAAACAGTCAATCCTACACAAACATTTGGGTGTGAGAATGCTGTGTTCTCGATGGATCCCACACAATTTGACTGATGCTCAAAAAACGGACCGCATCATGATGCGTGATGATGCATCATTGATGCCATGCTATGTTTGCCAGATACAACGAAGGGGCTTCAATTTTGGTGTGAGACTATGTCCCACTATGGTATCAGGTGACGAAACATAGATTTATAGCTACGATCCCAAAACAAAGCAGCAATCGAGCGTATGGGTCTTTCGAGATGAGCCAAAACCAACCAAAGTGGCGCGCGTGTAAAGTGCCTCGAAGTGCATAATTGCTTTTTTTTTTAATAAAACTGGACACGTGGCGACTGTTGCGTTAGGAAGTCGTCGTATCGTGAATAGCGACTGGCACACCACCATTTGTTTACCGGAAATTATTGACAAACTCCATGAAAATAACGGTAAGCGCCGTATCACCTTGCACCACGATAATGCAAGTTCCCACACGGCCAGACAAACAAATGAGTTTTTTAAAGGCGAAACACGTACAACTAATGAGTCATCTGTATCTGTATGGTACAGTCCTGACCTGGCACCGTGTGACTTTTTTCTGTTCCCAAACCAATCACGCAATCAACGGTTTTCATCCACCAGAAGAGGCTGTCGACGAGTATGAAAAACATGTATCTGATGTCACCACGGAGGAGTGGTACAAATGTTTTCAAAATTTGTTCAATCGTATTTAAAAATGCATTGACACAGAGGGAGGATATTTTGAGAAAAAATAATTTATTTTTGACCATTAATAGTAGTTTTATTATTGATTACGGAAATTTTTAATGCGCCCAATGCATCAGTAAAAATCAGAACGAAATCGACAAGGCCGTTTCTTAGATTAACGCGAACAAACGCACAGAAAAAAATTCTAACAACTATTATTTTGGGATTCATTGCGTTAATAAAGGCCTGTAATAATATTTTTTCTCATATATGGTTCATGTACAGAAAGCGATCAGTTAGATTTTTATATTATATATATTTGTATAGATTAATATCTATCTATCATGGCGTGATAGGCCATGTAGAAAGTTTTGTAAAAAATGTTTTTATGTAACAATGCATAATACCAGCCAGTTATAATTTATTTTGAAAACATTATTATTATTTTTTAAATGTAAAAATATGAATGTTTCAATAACAAATATTCTTTCACATTTTTTGCTTGTTAAATTGCAAAATCATGTCTGAAAGAAAGAAAGGTGTTTATATATATTTATTCATATATGTATATCTTTATGTCAAAAGCCGACAAACAAACTAACAGACCACTTGACGATGACTTATTACCACCACCCATAGTCATCTGTAACATACATGTATCAGTGACATACAACTGCAAAGAAGAATTTGTTAGTTTGTAGAATTTATTGTATTATATGCAAAATAAAAATACCTGCATATCTATAGTTCTATTTATGCTTTTCAATTGTTTGACAGTGTAGTTCATGATATCAAGTAGGCACATCTGAATTTGACTAGCTTTCGAGGAGAGCCCAACATGGAGTTCCACCACTTGGGCCTGCCTGGCCTTAAGGCTTTTTATGATGATTCCATGAAACCTTGGACAAGCACAACAAAAATAATATACATAAAATACTTTTTGGTAAATATATTTAGCGATTTAGTAAATTATCTAATATTTTAGTGATTGCTTTGCAGCATCTACCTACCTAGGCCACAAAAATAATTCTGTTACAAACAATGCCCTCATAATCTTTTCCACCTGGTTATAACCAAATGTGAATGATATTGGAGAATTTGAAAATGCTTTTATAAATCCTGTCTGAAAATTAAAATGTAAACTGAGATTGGAAGATACACCTACACACTAAAGTTATTATTAGATATGTGACATTTTATAAGTTTGCATAGGCAAGTTATTTGGTTGCAATATTGTAAATGCAATCTGACTATTTATTATCAATTTGTTCAATCTATTGATTGATTGAACTTTTAAAATAGGTCTTCATTGTGTATATTGTCAACTTTTAAGAAATTGATTTGGGTAATCATAGTTCAAATTGAATAGTTAAAAGCATTTTAAATCTTATTTACATATTGTTGTAAAAAAACCTTATTATATTTTCATACCTTGTTCTTTTGCCTATATAATCTTAACAAAAATGCTTCTTGACATGACTCCAGTACAGTGTGAGCCCTTAACACAATAATGCCAGTTATGTGTGTAACAGGTACACGGTTCTTTAATAAATCTACAACTAAAATTCTTGTTGAAACAAAGTGTACTCCACCCTCTAAATAGGCCCTTTCTCTGAAAAAGAAATAAATTTATAACAGCCAAAACTTTTGCATAATAATAATGATTATACTACTTTTTATATAAAAAGCAAATAGTTATATAATAGTCTGGGATAAACCACTTTAACTTAAACTTTAAAAGAAACACATTTAATAAACTATTATCATTTAAAAGTATTGTTATTGTTGTATTTATGCTACCCTCAAATAATTACCTTTCTGTTCCAGTGTTAGGTAAAGGAAGTAGCTTAAATTTCTCAGTGAAATATTTTTCTTCATGTTCGCTACTATTTATAACCAAAACCAAATTACAAGGATCTTTAAATACCCACAACAAGTTAGCTAATATTAAGTTATAATTAATTCCTCTGGAAAGAAAAAAAACATAGAATTTATTTAATAATAAATAAAATACTGGCTGCTCTGGCAGACATTTTTCAAAAGTCAATCACAGCATCACATACTGTCATGTCCAATGTAAACAATCCAATGATCTAGTTAAACATACACACAAAATCTTATAATAAGTGGTCCAGTCATTTAGGAGTTCATGACTAATACCTAAGGAACTTAGAATATAATTTTATTTATAAAGTTATTATTTAATATTTATAAATATAGCTTTTGTTAGGTAAAATTGTTACACATAATCTACACCAGGAATGCCCAAAGTAGTAGATATCAACCCCTGGGGTTTGGAATTGGTTTTCTAGGGGTTGACTTACGTTACATTAAAAATTATTTTGGGGGTCGACAAGGTTTTTAAAAATCCACCCCTATTAATGAATACAAGGGCTTATTTGAAACTTTCAAAATACTGGACGAGTTGTGTTATAAGTTTTTTTACACTTTTAGGATTGACTTAAACGAAAACTGATTTTGGTGGTATAAGGTTTAAAGGAATCTTTTAGGATACTGTATAAGTTGTGTTACATGTTTTATCTTTTTTAAGCTTTTATGGTAGACATAAATGAAAACTGATCTTGTGTGTTGATGTCAAAAAATCGACTCCTAGTAGTGTAACATTTTTTTGCTTTTATAAGCATTTTTTTAAGTCATATCTCAGGGTCTCAGGTATCATTTTATTTTGGAAAAGAGGTCTTTTGCCTAAAATAGTTTAGAAATCCCTGATCTACACCTTATCAAGATATTAATATGTGAAGAGAAAACTTTGTATGGTTTTTTTCCTCTGTTTGTTTACGGTTTTTGTATTTGCTTGGTAGCTATTGACACGCTATGGTGTTTTCATTTGAAAAATTCAGGAAAATTATCTGAACCTTATTTGATTATGGTCGATTTTAACCACTAGGAGGGTGCTAGACACCTTTGTTATACAATAATAATAACGAAACATTAAAAGATCATAGTTTTGATGTCATCAAAAATGATAGAGTAAAGTTGACAATCACATTTTTATCCATTTATTTTTACAAAAAACGATGATCAAATTATGTTTCTTGCAATCTGACTTAGGATCGAAATTGTTGAATGCCTCTTATTCCTTGTTATAGGTTTACAAACAGTCTAAATAACTATATCTATCCCGGTCTACCACTTAAACTTGTACCCATTGTTACCGTATTAAATGTTTAATTAGACACTTTAAAAAATTAATCATACTTGGCCATAATCAGTAGAGCATCTTTCTCAAAAACATCAATAAAAATTTGTTTTTCGTATGTGAGTAATGGGTATTTGGTTTCTATTTCTTGAGGTGTTTCTTCACTGTTTTCAGCTATATTAGTCTGTGGCTCGACGATTTCATCGTTAATCATTTTATTCATATTCTTTGATGTCTAATAATAACTAACTACACAGTTAAATTATGATCAGTCGATTAAAGAATCTTTAAACTGAGATGGTGAATCTGAAACAGAATGTTGATTAAATTATTTTATTGTCATAATTTTACGATGTAAACACAACTTTTAACACAATTTTGAAAGTTTTACCAGTTTAGTTTAATAATTTAAACAAATGTACTCTTAAAACAGTTCTACTAAGTAATAGGTTTTACCATAGAGTTGTCTATCAAGTCATAGATCGTCGTCGAATTTTGAAGTTATAAATTCAAAGCTTAAGGGAGTCTCGTATCGATATGGTATACGTAATGTAATATTGTATTTTCTATATTTTTGCTTTGACCATCAATTTAATGTTATCTATTCTGTACTAATAAATAAAATTGGAGTGTCTGTTTGTAATATTAAAATAACCGCTTTTTACTACATGCATCTGAATGTATATATGGTACATATACCAAAATAACATTTTTTACAATTTTGGTCTGTCTGTCTATCTGTTTGTTCCGGCTAATCTCTGAAACGACTGGACCGATTTTGACGGGACTTTCACTGGCAGGTAGCTGATGTAATAAGGAGTAACTTAGGCTACTTTTATTTCTACTATAAAACTTTTTTTTTAATTTCACGTAAGAAGTCGCGGGCACAGCTAGTATAAAATAAAAACAAATCATCAAGTTAAACTAATAATTATATGTTGGAATATTATTTTTTTTTGACCCAAATAAGATTAATTGTTTTGAATTAATATGCGTAATTATATTGTATATCATTAGCACGTTTTCAAACAATCAACAATAAATTATTTTCTTTTTAAAAATTCCAACATATCCGATAAGGTGTAAGTTCAGTTTACGCGTATATAGTAAACTGTGAAACTAATTCTGGGTGGTCCCGCGAAATACGAACGCGTGTGATAAAAACGACCATAACTCAAAAGTTTTGTATAGAAGCTGTATAAAAAACTTATGTCGTTGGAATAGCTATGAAACAAGCTAACATAAAAAAATGGATAAGTCCAATGTTGCCAAGGAATGTTAGTTCTTAGTTCTAATTTGAAATACGGATTAGCGATTTTTTGTCGAAATTATTTAAATAAGTGGTTATAATTTAAAAAAAAAAACAAATATGTTTTCTAAAACTGTTTGTTTTATTTACATCATTATACATTAATTGATAAAATACAACACATACCACCATACATTTTTTTCGCAACATAAACTTTGCAAAAAAAACTTATTCAGGCGACCCGAACGCAAAGACGAAAAAACGGGTAAGTTTCGACATCAATTCCAAGAACAATGTGAGTCAAGTGGCTTAGATTATTAACTTATAGTTTAATGTGGTCCATATACTTATCAAGTGCAGAGTTTTAGCCGTTACAAGTGTTTAGTTTATTAGAAATCGAACACTTAACCAAGCACTAAAAATAAGCGCAAAAATTTTTTAAAAATTTTGTGTCCTCTCAAATTTTGTAACACAGGGTAAAATCTGACGCATTTAGTCTAAATACAAATTAACATTCTATTACTTCATTAAATTTATGAATTGATAATAATAACTGAGAGGCATGCTGCCATAGAAAAATATTTCAAACATCAAGAACCAAACTTATCAGTTTCATAACAAAACCGATCTATAAATAGACCAAAAGTAAAGAGGTGTGGATCAAATTACAATCAACTTCACATGTGAACTTGAAATATGAACTTGTAATGAGAACAAATTAAGAATGACATAGTGAAATAAAATAAATCTTATTTCAATTAATATTTATTAATTTAGATTGAAATAAAATGAGAATAAATTTAAAATTACGTAACTAAATAAAATAAATGTTATTTCAATAAATAATGTAAATTAAAATAAATTGAGAATAAATTAAAAACTACAAAAAAAACCTCCAGAGCCCGTCCGTCCTACAGCTCTACCACGTCGGCAGCTCCATCACGTCATGGTACTAGAGTCTAATATTCAAAACGATGTCGTCATTCAAAACTATTTTGATTAGAATACATTTGGTAGTGGTACAGTTGGTAGTGACGATGCCCGCCGTGCGATGGGTCTCTGGTTCGATTCCCGGCCGGGGCATACATTTATGTGACAGACAAAAAAAAATCAGTAAAAAAGCCTTAGTAACAAAGCTAAAATAAACGAACGTTAAGCCAGTTGTTCGAAACATGCTGTTTTTTTTACGAATTATGATCCTTGTCTTTTAAATGGTATGCAATAATCATAACAAACAAAAGAAGCGCACGTGTTTCGAAATCTGTTGGAATTATTAGAGGTTGGTTTGAATAGCTTCAGAAAAACTACCCCTTACGCTTAAAAATATTATTTGCATTGTTTATTACTAAACAAAGAATACTATGGAAATTATACTGAAGAATATTTGTCTTTTAAACAATAATTTTACTACTAAGAACGTAAGGCTTTCATACATTGTTATTTAAGCCGTATACCAAATATTAATATAGTCATGTATTATAAATATTTGGACTATCTTACATAATTATTACTTGATGTTTTTATAGGAAGTTTAAAGGACGATATCCAAGGCTGTTTAACATATGCTTCGTACCCTCTATTATCTCTGTTTTGTTGTTCCATGCTGGCTTTGCCTTTGATTTTATTAGTCTATGATGACATGTTTGCTACTCTTATTAACTCTATGGTTTGCTACAATCTGCCATTTTGTTCGATTTCGGTCTCTGACGTCGGGCGAGTATCTGTACGTGATCTCGTTTTCAGTGATTTTCGTTATTATAGTTCAGTTTTAAGTTTTGAATTAAGTTATTCGTCAAATTCATATCTATATTAAGTTTAAAGTAGGTAAGAATATTTTTGATATACATAAAATTGTTATTATATATGTTCTGGTTTATGGCGTGGTTTCTATTTAATACCTTTCACTTTATATTTTTAGAATGCAAATGCAAGCAATGAATCAATTTGGAAACAATCGAGGGTTTGGTGGGCCACCACAGCCTCAAAGACAAGGTCGACGAGGCAACAATCGAGGTGGGATGCGTAATTCACGATTTGACCATAATAATCAAAGAAATCCAAACCAGGGGCAGGGAGGTCAACGACCCAATAATGAGGTCAGTTTATTTATTTTAATTTTCAAAATTATTCATTTTACTTTATACTTTCATTGTACGTATGTACATTAACATATTTCTTTGTACGTATTACACGTCAGACGTATAGCTAATATTGGTATAAATGCTTGCCGCCATTTTGTTTTAACAGCAAACTTGGCGTCGGATGAGAATGGTGCTTGGAATAATCGATTTTCAAGTCACAATACTCTAATTGTCATATCCCACTCATTGTCTTTAATTTTAGTATAGGTAATTAAATATTCATGTGAAAATCCTGATTTCCTTTTTAATAAGTTTAGTTGTTACTGATTTTTTTAGTAGGTACTTAATAAAGCTACACGATCTAGTCAGTAATAGACATAATGGACAATTGTATATTAAAAAAAAAAATAAGATAGGTAGATAGATACATTTATTGTATCGCAGTTTTATATCGACAGTAGCTCCATTTATGTATTTGTATACTATTTATATAATTAAGTAAACTGACGGATTATGATATTAACTAGTACAATTTGTTACTCACATTGTGACATCACCAAAGTCAAAAAACCAATGTTTTCTCTCTTCACGCGTGCTTTATGACAGGATTGTGATTCCTGTGCTGAGACTGAATGGTTTGTCTAAATTTGTAACAATCAGTGACTTGGTGGAACTCAGCGCTGATTTAAAATTTATAAGAAAGAGAAGCTTTCCTATTACTACATATTCCATTTATACTTTAAGAAGATTTTTGACTTGCTTAAAGTAAAATGTTCCCTTTTGTGAATGTCTTCTGTTAAATTACAGAAATAATAAAGTAAAAACTAACTTTGTATCTGAAAATACTCTGCGGTGAAATTCAGTTATCTTGAGTTCTAACACTGAGTAGAAAACTGATCTATCTCATATTGTGTAGTAGTAACTCACCAAAGCTTAGACATAGCCATAACATTGGACCCAGGAATCACAAAAAAACAGTTTCCTACAGCTTTTGCAGCTGATTACAACAATATGGTTATTGCTTTTTTTTTTAAACAATTGATGAAGTGTTGGGCTTTGTCCTTGATTAGGGCAAAGCAAGTTTATCTTATTGCCCCTTGGTAGATATTTTCACTTCACATAAAACTATTACACACGTTTTATGGTAAATAAATAGTAATAAATGAATATTTAGAAATCTAATTGCAAACATCAACACTTATTGAATTGAAATTAAACTACAGTGGAAACTCTATATAACGAGATTCAAGGGACTGAGCAATTTCTCTCATTGTTGAGAGTTCTGATAATAATAAGTGAGTAAGGAAAATAAAATAACTTGAAAAACATTTATTTATTTGAAATTGTAACTGTACAGTTAGTGTTAATAAAACATGTATTATTTAAAACTATCCCATCATTTTCTTTTGCACTCTTTAGCTGTAACAATATACAGATTAAACACTACTATGTACTTTTGCATATATTTCAATACCTTAGAATGAACTTTATTAAACTAAAATAATTTTACTAGCTGTTTGGCCGTGTTCAGAGCTTGTTGGATGGTGGATGATTTCGGATAATTACATTGTCCCTCCTGTTTATCATCATGTTGCTCTGCTTTGCTGTTCATCACTGTTGTGAGGATTTCATCATCAGTCAGTTTTATTGATGTGAGCAGTTCCTCATCTACTAAAACAAAGCAACTCTTCAGAAGTGAAGACAAATGTCATGTTAAATTATTCAATCCATTTACTTAATGGCAGATGGTATTCTTCTACTGTGGATTCTTGTTCGACATCTGCTGCTGGAGAACTTGTATACAGACGTGCATGATCTTACAAAGTCTAACATATTTTAGTCTAATGAAAACCTTGCCATCAGATTCGATGATTTCCATTAACATTTTCTACTGGAAATGGCACCTTAGATGTTTAATTACTCTTTGGTTCATTGGCTGCAAAACACTTGTAGTTTGCTGGAAAATATGCTAACTCTTATGTTCCTGTGATTAGAGATAGCAGGATGAGCAGGGCAGTTTTTTTTATGTTAATCGCCGACAAACAAGCAGATGAGCTACCTGATGGTAAGTGGTCACCGTCGCCCATGGACATCAGCAAAACCAATGGTATCACTGACGCGTTGTCGGCTAGGAAATTCGAAGAAGGTAAAAAAGAAAGAACAGGCTCTCAAGCCCCTAGCCGGAACACGACGAGACGTTTGGCGGCTGACTCAAGCAAGAGGGTGGTAGCTTTACGAAAATATAATAATATTCATGATTTAATAATAATACTGATAATATAACCTTTACGCGAAGCCCTACCACCACGCAGGCTGACTTCTGTCGCCTCTTACGACTCCCTGTTTTGTCAGCATGGGATTGGGGGAGTATTATAGGCCGCCCCAATACGGTACAGTTATCCACGAGAAGTAAATTTTTTCTTCCTTTTAAGTCTGCATCCCATCATCGCACTTCTCCTGGAATAGCTGGGACGTCATCTATGCCGATTTGTTAGTTTTGTCGGTTAATTTTGTGTTTTCTGAGTCACTCATATTGACGGCAACCAGCACAGGAATGCGTTCTTTGGAAAGTATGCCTCGTATGCATTTTAAAGTTTAAACTTAAATATGTTATCGGGCGTCATATTAAATAAAATGCACGTTTTATCAGCATTAAAAAGGTCGTCTGGAGAGTACCTGTCTTTCAACTTCGACCACACCTTTTCCAACTACCCGTCGGTGATATTCCTGTCTATATCGCGGGCCTCCTCTCCAATTACCTTGCCGTAGTTAATATCGTGCAAAGCTTGAACTTTCACTAGCCATCCTTCCGAAGCCTTGAATTTTGTGATACCAATCTGTTCGGCAAATTTCTCATCCTTTGATTTCACAATAGTCACATAAATTAACATATTTCACGCGCTACTGCTGGAACCAATACAGCGTGACTTTTTATATGTCTTCAAACTTTGTTTTGTTCTTTTATGTCCTTACGAGTACTGCTCTCAGCTTCTGTAAGATCTTTTTCTCCGTTTTCCAAATGGGAGCTACCGTTGATGACGAAGAGTCCAAAGCGTCGCCCCACATCACATTCCTTTTCATCCTGGTCTATCGCAACTTTATGGTTTAAAGATATTTTTCATTTTGCAACTAGACATCTTTACTGAACGATCACTATTGGTTTGTCACCTGTACGAGTCTCGTAATTCGGATGGATACTTGTGCGTGTGATAATTGACGATTTCGTATAAAAAAAAACTCGCTGTTTAGAGTTAGTCACCTCGATATATAGAGTGAATTAATGTGAAATAATGGGTTACCATGGAAAACCAACCAAATTCATCAATTATTTCCGTTAAACAGAGTTTCTCGTTACATCGAGTCTCGTTAGTAAAAGTTTTTACTGTATATAGGTTTTTTATAGAAGTTTATAATTTGGATTGAATTGACTCGCAACATGTTGTTATCTAAAGAAAATATATTTTACTGATACCCAAGTCTTTGTTTTATATTATTTTGTGAAAGATAGTAGTTTGTTTTTATTCTTTGAGTGGTATTAAAATATTATTAATTGAACAAGAATTCTTTCCCCCAGCAGGTAATAAATACTCCTCCAGCTGAAAGTGTACCTCAACAACAACCAGCTCAACAGAAGGAGAAAGAGAAGGATATTGTTCCTCCACAGACTGCAACGCAGCAACCACCTCAACAACAGAAACAACAACAACAGCATCAGCAGCAACATCAACCTCAACATCAGCAACAACATCAACAGCCACCGAGTCAATCACAACATCAGAATCAACCGCAACAACAAAAGCCTCCTCAAAATGCTCCCTCTAAGAAAGAAATACAAATACAAGAAAATATTATGGATAAGTCTGTTCCCATGGAGCAAAAAAATATGAATCAGAATCAAGGCCACTTTCAGAAGGTATGTCTCATTAATCATGATAGCTACCTACCCATTAATTGATTAATTTGTTATGTACCTACCTATATTTTTTTTAAACACCTGATCAAAATTATGTTATGTGTATAGTAGTATTCTATTTCTGTACATTGTTCGTGATTGTTTAACTAAGATACTAATCATGTAATTTTTTTTGTGCTCAGAATATGAATGGTAACTTTGAAGGACGAAATAAGCAGGGAGGTAATTGGGGTCAGGGACGTTCTGGCAATAAACAAGGTGACAACTTTGGTCAAGGACAGGGTCCAAGACAGAACTATGGACCAAAACTTGGTGGTGGGCAAGGTGGACCAGGGCCAGCCCGCAATCAACAACGAGGTAGTAACATGCGTGGGCCTCCACATGATGGTGGAAAACCAGCACAGCGGGAGGTAAAATCGCTATAAATGTTACAGCACAAATATAATGTATCTTAACATTTGTGACATCAAATATTTTAATAATCAAATGTTTAATATTTTAGTTGATTTGCTTTACTAATGTAATAATCAAATATCAATACTAATCATAATATCATACTAATGTATAATAAATATCAATTGTTTGATATTCTAGGAACACATGTTGGCTCATAAGTTAAAGGACCTTGTAGGACCACTAATTGATTTGCCACCACTTGAGCAGACCGAAATAAAATTCAATGGGAGGGCACGACTCTATATTGGCAATCTCACTAATGATGTAACAGAAGAAGAAATTCTTGGTCTTTTTAGCCAGTATGGTGAAGCAGCTGAACTGTTTCTCAATAAAGAAAAGAACTTTGGCTTCATTAAGATGGTAAGATTATTTGGTTAGGTTTTCATTGAATGATAAATCTTAGTTACAAGTTCTTTGTCTTAATTATTTTAATATTTTACAGGATTATAGAGTGAATGCAGAAAAAGCAAAGCGGGAGCTAGATGGCAAAGTACGGAATGGCCGATCTTTACGAGTAAGATTTGCACCACACAATAGTGCAGTTAGAGTGAAGAATCTTCCTCCTTTTGTATCCAATGAGTTGCTTTACCGCGCTTTCGAAATTTTCGGAAAAATTGAGAGGGCCTTTGTTAGGGTTGATGAGAGAGGAAAAACTTTGGGTGAAGGCGTAGTGGAATTCACTCGTAAACCAAGTGCCTTGGCGGCCATTCGTAACTGCACAGAAAAATGTTTCTTTTTAACCTCGTGAGTAAAAAATTGGAAAAAAAATTGTAAAATATTTGTGTTAATTGAGCCAGAAATCTTAACTACTTACTAAAATCGTTTGTTTAAGGTCCCTACGTCCAGTGATAGTTGAAAATTATGAGGAACCTGACGAATTTGATGGATATCCTGAGAAGAATATTCCCAAGAAGCACCCAGATTTTATGAGGGCGAGAGAGGTTTGTAATACTTGTAAATAAGTGCATGGTAGCAAAGTAGGCCTTTTTTAATTTTATTGGGAGTACACTTCCATCAACTTGTTTTTATTACAAATAGGCCATTTATTCTATATTAAATATTTGATAACAATGTAAAAATTAATGTTTACTAAATAAATATTTTCACAACAAGGCTCAATTCACAATGTAATGCAGCAAAATTACTAAAAGACAGTTATGGGTTGTAACTATGGGTTAAGGAAAATTTATAAGTTTGTAAGTGATTGTCCAAACTAACTGAAACATATTGAATACATATCCTTAAAAGTACCCAGTAATAGAAAAGGTCTCTTTGTACAATGGAGCAACATAAGCATTAAGCAGACTTATTCTTTATTGTTATGCTCTATTGGCACAGTACATAAAAAAAACCTAACAAAAAAATCCTTACTATCTCTTCTGAATGTTGCAATAATAGAAAACACGTCTAACAAAACAAAAATATATGTTTTTGTTTCATTTTGCAAAATAATATTCTGCAAATTGAAGTTAGAACAAAAAATATATACTATTATAGTCAATATGTCATTTGTTGTAGCTATATGGTTATGTATTGAATTGTTTACATTATATTGAAACCACTATAGATGACAAATGTGTGGACTTAATGCCTATTTGTATTCTCTACCTGTCAATCCTTATTTAATAAGTAGTAAATATATTTCTAAGTAAATATTAAACTTAAATTAATATATATAACATTTACTCTATAGATTGGACCAAGATTTTCGGAACCAGGCAGTTTTGAACATGAGTATGGCACCAGGTGGAAGCAGCTTCATGAGCTTCATAGGCAGAAAGAGGAGGCATTGAAGAAGGAGCTTGCTGCTGAAGAGGAAAAACTTGAAGCACAAATGGAATATGCTAAGTGAGTTTATTATTGTCTTTTATATTTTCGTATAATAATCAAAACAAGCCAATAAATAATTATTTGAAATAGATAATAAAATGTGTAAAAGGACCTTGACTAATGTAGTATGAATGCATGGTAATCCTTTCTGTAAGGCGTTTATAAGTTAATTTGAATTTTGGAATTAATTTGTTTAACTTAAGAGGGTTTAACTTAGGCAAGGATAACTCTGGACATATCTGTATTCCCAGATATCAACATCCCATAAAGGTATTAATTATTATAAGATATGAATTAAAAACTAAGATAATTTAAAAATAAAATAATATCTTATTCAATTAGGCGCGTAGTGATGATCATAGACTTGGGTAATTCAAAAGTAAGTATGCTTAATAGTTTCCTGATAATAAAATGAAAATTATCAAATTGACATCGTAAAGAATAACAAGTACTGGAAAGTTGAATCTGTAAAAAACCTAGTATATTGTACAACGTTATATAAAAATTAAATATACAAATCTATAAGTACATAATTTCAAAAATAATTCTCGGAAAGTTATCGTTGCTTTAAACGGGAACATCACTATTAGCGATAGCCGGCCCGGACATTGTTAACGCAACCGAGGGGTGGTTTAGCGTGTAAGGTACGAGCGTGAGACCGAGTAGGTCTGGGAGCAGCCGCGGCAGCGCGAGTGGATTACCACTACTCATATTAACCAATCCAGTACTCCGTATATAGGAGTGGGCGATGTCATCGTAACCGTGTGGTCGTTTAGGTACGAGCACGAGACCGAGTTGCTGCGCGAGCAGCTGCGGCAGCGCGAGCAGGACCGCGAGCGGCAGAAACGCAGCTGGGAAATGGCGGAGCGCGCGGCCGACGAGCGCCGCGAGCAGGAGCGTGCGCAGCTGCTGCGCCAGGAGGAGGAGCTCTCGCAGCGTATGCGTCTGCAGGACGACGAACTGCGCCGCCGCCAGCAGGAGAACACGCTTTTCGTGCAGGTATATTTTAATTCATTACCATTATATCATTGTAGGATACAAATCTCAAAAAAATTGAGGAAGCTTTGAACATACTACATCATATTGTTCCAGAAAGGTTTTGTAAATTCCTTGAAAATCATTCATTGGCTGACGGTATGAAAAAGTTTGTTTGTAAGGCTTTGGTTTTACAGTGTGATGATATGACACAGTCCCATTAAGAGTAATCTGTTGCCAACTATGTACTCTTGTTTTGTATTGCTTTATTTTTCCGACTGCCGTTTGGCTGCTACATTCTCTCTTCGGTACAAAATGATGCAATGAGCGCCAATATGGCTTTACAGAAACGACTTTTATTCCTGTTTTTGAACTTACATATTCTGTATTCTTTTTTTAATGTTAAAGGGTTTATCTAACAATTTTTAATATTTTCAGGCTCAGCGGCTGAACTCCATGTTAGACCGCCAGGAGCAGGGCATGTTTGACCAACAACAGCCGATGGTGAGTTTATTTTAATGCTATCTCATTTTACTTCAATACCATACCAAGTACTGATTTTCACTCTCTCGTGACAATTGTATTACACAAATGCAGAACTAAGAGTGTCAGATTTGACATTAATCTGATTCATTGATATTATATGTAGAAATTTTTTGTTCTTAATTTTGATTTCAATAGAATGTTTTAATAATAAATTACATTAATGGGGCTGCCGAGAGTGCAAAATCGTATTCAATTTAATAATTTTTATACTACAGTGAAATATTTTATTTCTATGTAGGGATTATTGAACAACACATTTCTAGAAAATTGACATGTATGCTAATCAAATTGAATGGAATGAAACACTTCCCTCAGTTAATACCATTCCCGAATGTAGCGATACATTTGAATAACACGATCAAACCCGAAGCGATGGACGGAGTAGGTTCTCCTCGTATACCTTCAAAACATACCTGCACATCTCATGGAAGTCAAATAAATACAGCTTATTATTAAATCTGTTCTGTTCAATTTTTTACAACTTTTGAGTTTTCATCGCCAACAAAGGAACTCCAAATTACTACTCATGTTCTACTGCCTTACCGTTGATTCATAAATAGCTGTATAGACAGATAAAACACAATAATACGGTCCAATTATTGACGCATATACTTGTAGTTATATAGAATTTTACGGTGATGTATAGGGTTTTCTGAAGTTATTAGCAGTCTGGTATGACAACGGAGTGAGAGCTAATATGGTTTATTAGTCTAGAGATAAGAAAATCCGCAGTCAGTATTAACCGGCGGTTTAATTATTTAGTAAATTTTCATTTAATTAAACCAATTGATAATATTGATTGCAGCATTTTTTATGTGAACGATATATATATAGCTATTAGTTGACAAGAGATCACTTACATTATTGTTATTTCAATGAAATATATTAACGGCGAAGTCTGATGTACAGTCTTAGTACAGTCAGAACCATTAAACTATAACAGAGATGATCTTCGTTTGTAAATCGTCGTTCTATAATAAATATACAAGGCTTATCGACAAAAGGAAACAAATTATTGATGGATATCCTTCATCATTTTCATGAAATTATTCGGTAGTCGTTTCTTACAACTCTATATGACTTATTTGGACTTTATTATTGAATCTAGTCGAAACTACCGTTTTAAAACATTTTGTGCTGGTATATAATTGATACACTTTACGTACCCTGCGTTTTTTACTGGTTGCGATTACATACTTCTGATAAAATTTAATAAACGAATACCTTATATTGCACACTGTGTCCAACCGAATTGCTTATTAAATGTGTCACGTAGTATAAGTATATTAAGTCAAATCGTCGTTCAGTTCAGTCTGAGTGGTTTCAATCTGTGCTCCGATCGAGCATCGCACGAGTATGTACGGTGGTAATGACCTGCTTGCTGGCCGGTTTTCGTAGCGAAGTACTAACGGTACACAATTTTAAAGCTAGCTAACCAACTTAGGTTTGTTATAAATGTCAATGGCCTGCAATGTCCAAAATACCTGAAACATGCTATATATGTGTAACGACGAAATTTGTGAATGGAGCAATAATGTAAAGCATCACTTGCCGTAACGCCTGGAAGGGCCACGTTTAAGTTTCTCTGACTGACACTTATACCTATATGCACGATGTTATTTGTTATAGTAACCGTTGAGGCATTTTAATATTTATAGTGAAGGATCATCTAATATTAAATACTACCGCTGAAACGGTTTATTTTGTCGTGTTTGAGGATCGATCGGATATGTGAGCCTGGCCATTGGCTGCTATAAAACTTATGATGCATGGTATGCTTAAGTATGCCATATATAAAAATATGCAATACGAAAAGTTTTTCAGTGTTTCACTGACAAATGTTGCCAAAATTATCCTCACTTCTACATCTCCAGAGGTATTGGATTCTTTTTGATTGACATCGATTAAGATGAACGTGGAATCTTGTTTTATTATAAAATTACTGACCTCGACATCTCATTTGGTTAGAAAAACATTGTTGCAGTACGCGCAAGAGTTGGATAAAAGTCTAAAGATAGCAGGACTATTATTAATTACCACTTGTCTTATAAAAATGTTCACTCAGCATTCTATGCATTACAGACCAGACTTAACACAGTTCATTTTCGTAGCAAATACAAAATTTATACGCTGTCTTCTTCATAACTGGAGCGCTGAAAGTTTTGCGAAACTTTAGAAATAAAGTTCTCCATCCAGAATTCAGGGTACTTCGATTTCATTAAGGAATATAATAATACATTGTAACCCGTCGAAGTAGTCTGGTGCTTCCAAACGATTCAAAAATCACCATTTGGTACGGGTTAGTTCATTTTGAAACATCACTACTGGCGGTTAGTTGTTATTGTCACTTGGTAATCGTGTAATATCTCGTGAACACTTCACTATCCAACCGACAATATGTGCTGAATCTCTTTATACTTAATTTACCTTTCATTTTCTATTACTTTCTGCACCAGAAGTACTTTACAACTGTTTAGGAACGACCATTTCATTCTTCATCTTTTAAAGCTATTGATTATGCTTAAAACTCGGTATTATATATTACATGATGGAAGGAAGGGACTTTACCTCTAAAAACCATATAAAGACTTGTTAGTCATTAGTTTGATAACTTTTTGTTCAGATGTAAGTGAGTTTTGAAATTGTAAAACAATATCGCGTGAAAATGTTTATGACGTAAATATATTCCTAATGAGATAATATATTTCAGTTTAACTCGTAACAGTTTGGAAAGAATTTAAAAATGTAATCATTCTAATTTTAACTTCCAAATAGTCTTATATTAAAAATATTTTTTAATCAGGCGATCTTATAAAAACTGATGTTTCGCAAAACTTTCTGTGTGTTCTGGTATGTATACAGGGTTACAGGGGAATTTGTCATAATCCCGTTAAGGGGTTTATAGTACACGACATTAGCTATGAAACGACTATGGAAACCACTCCGGTTAGCTGAAATAAAATAAAAAAACTTACAATTTATGCTCAAAATGTGATCCCTTGTTTCGTATACAGATACGCATTCTACGCATTGTATGTCCCCTTAACTGGATCGTGACATATTTCCCTGCATCCCTGTATATGTGCTCGTTTAAGTATTATGTTGTGTTATTTGTATGACAATTCATAGTGACAGAAATATAAGATGATGTTTTTACTCGTAACGTATGATATCGCTCTCGCATGAAGATAATATTCTGTAAATAGGCAGCAGCTAGTCATTTAAGTTTTTAAACACGGAATGAGACGCGCACAAAATAGCACAGAAATAAATGACGTCACATATTTTCTTTCTTGAATTATCAGTATTGAATTTATATTAAGAGTTGGAGTTGTTATCGTAATTTGTTATTGTTTTAGTCGAGTTGTCCAATGTGGGCATAACTTATATTTTTTTATAAATGTTTAATTTTGTTTTAGTGTTGTAATCACAAACCGGAGAATATTTTTATTAGTAAAGAATGGAATACATCCTTGAATTCTTTCGTATATGACAAAAAACATTGTAATATTTCCTTTAAGTCGCACTTGAAAGAAATCTAAGTATGCTCGCATAGAATCTGTAACGGAATTTAATCATTGCATCTTGTTTGCATGGCCATTTTATCAATCTACTTTCTTTAACTATTTGTATTTGTTGACGAAATTATTAGAATATATTTTATTTGAATCGTTGAACCAAATCGTTAAAACCAAAATAATAATTTAAATAAAGCTATTCCAAGTATTTTTAAATAATAATATTGTAACAAAAATAATAATTTTTTGTTTCATGAGTTAGCCACGCTAATCAGTCCACAGTATTCTCTGCAGTTAGAAACTAAAAACATTAAATTGAATAATCGCTTAATAATATGTGTTCGACGCGCAAAGCGAGCGCGTGAGTGGTAATCAACTCGTGTGCGTATTGTAAATGTTATTTCTGATCATAATTGCTGTTCGTACATAATATTAAATGTTACATTGGACGGGGTACTACGGTGACGCAATAATTTTAGATTTAAACATTTTCCGGCGTTCGTGCTGAGTAAGAAAAATGTTTGTTTATGTAATGTTAATCTCTACAGCGATTTAATATATAAGATGAGAAAATATTGGCACGTTTTATGATTGCTTACTTTAGGATGGAGGCTTCAGAGAGCAGTTCGACAACATGCCGCGCGGAGGGTATGACGACATGCCGCAGAACCGCGGTTGGGAGGGGCCGCGCCAAATGGACGATTATCCCAACAAACGCCGACGGTTCTAGATACGCGTGTGACTTACACGCCGTCACATAATTATGCGTTCCCCGCGTCCTTACAGATCATACGCTGCGCCTCACGGTCGCACGCGCGACGAGCCGTTGGTTACGAACAAACGGGCACGATTGTTTGTTAACACTGCTGGGACGTTGTAATTCATTTGTATATTTTATTATTTGACAACATGTACGATTTGGCAAATTTTACCCACTTTTGCTGTAACCAATGGCTCCATATGGTGTTAAAACCATAGAGTTACGTAATAGAGGAACACTCATGTCAAAATCGCGTCACTAAAACATAAATGTGCATGTGTGTGAAAAATACACTGATGCGTGACTTTCAGTGATGTCAAATTCACGTCCATGTATTATCGACATGAATGTTAATTATTCCAACACAGGTTTCTTTGCTATATTCAATTCGTTCTCTTAATTAATTATTACATGTTAAATTAATAACACCATGCTAATCTTAGTAGCTTCTCTTTACTTCGCTTCTCTTAAGCTTAACCTTATTTGAGAGGATAAAGCAAAACGTGATTACACGGTACTAAGGAAAACAATAATAATAATGCGTATTGATTTTAATTAATTCTTTGATGCAAATCGATATAACTTATTGCCCTCAGAAAGGAAATAACCAACAAATTTTGGAGGTATAAATTCTTCATTTACATTTCAGTGATTTCGTAGAGCAAAATAGTTTCCCTTAAAATGTCTACTGTAAACTTTGTGAGGAACCCTACCTATCAGGTTTAATATTCGAATCCATTTTTCTTTTTGAACTACATTTACAGGAAATCTTGAAAAACAAAACTTTGTCAATAAATATGAAATCACATTCGCCGTTTATTGTCATATCATAATAATAACAAATATAAAATTCGCCAAATTTAATCAATTTACGAAGCTAATATTATTCTAAAACCAAAGATGCAACTTAATATCAGTTTATCTACTTACTGTTCAATGTGTTTACAAGCTGTAACCGAAACTAAAAAGGTAAAATATGAACAAATCTAGGTAAAACGAAAAATATTTATTTATACCTATTTAAAAATTATCTACTTATCGATAGATTTTGTGCAAGTCCTACACGAAACAGTATAATTTTCACGTACACAATATATTTTTATCTTACATATAATTATGAAAAATAAGATTATTCATAAAATGGAGTATTTACTGCATATTATTAATCTTAATTTATATAACTTTAAGATCAACTTTTGTGGAAATAAGCGTCGTGAAAGTAGTATTGCTCTATCAGTACTTACCTGTGTATTGCCTCTTTGTTTGGGTTATTGTTATAAGTAACCCTACAATTTAATACTGAACACGATACCATTAGTTTTACCATTTTTAATCTGATAAAATATAGAAAGATTGAAGTCAAACTAATAAAATAACAAATAGCAATTTTTTGACAGGAGAGTAAGGGAGAGTAAATAGTTTGAAAAAAAGTCCTACGGTAAATTTTCTTGTATCTCTTTCTCGCAAGTAGGATTTTCCGTAAAGCTCGAAATCTCACTCGCACACCGTGTTCCTCTATTACTATTATATTAACTCTATGGTTAAAACGTACAAGGCTTGGTATTTAGTTTTTTTATTATGAAATGTTAAGACATTTGATGTACTATTTAGTTTCGTATTATTCATAAATTTATTTCTTACATTTGTACATTACATTACAACAGGAGGCCTTGTATATTTTTTACACTGCAGTCATAGATCTACTTGCAAGTATACATATATTAAAGTGGTTAGGACTAAGAACAATAAGTTGTGACAAAGATAGGTAAATCTGAACCACCGTTATAAAATCTATAACATTATTATAAAACATTTAACTCAAACGTTTGAGTTTTTAAAGTGTCAAATTTTAAATTCCTTCATATCATATATCACGATAGCCGCTAAGTATCACTTATGACGTGTAAGGGGCTTACGGATCGGCTAATAAATTTGTGACATATTCTCATGCGAGATGGTGCGGCATGAGTGAGCCGCAAAAGATTCGTTCACAATTAGCTCTCTGATGACACACTCATTTTTGAGTTGGTAATCTCGTGGTAATCTAATAATGTGATAGCCCAAACTGCAGGCAGTGCCCGCTTGTTAGGTGTACTTGAAACGCATTTTACAAAATGTCACAATGTCTGTCAATATTGGTGTCGTCATCATAAATAACTTCATATACTTAGATAATTCTTCTAAATTATTTTAAGTAAAATTTACACGTTAAGTAATTAACTTTGTTTAACCTGACTACAAAAATTTGTTTCAGAATGTGTGTACTCTTATTTTGCACTTATGCGTTACCTCTGAAACGAGATGTTTTTCATGTAAAATATCCGTACGTAAAATGAACAGTAGATACAGTGTAAATTCTATATAACACACTTTAGTAAAACCTTCCGAAACGTACATCTTTTCGCACCACTAGGTTTAACTCTGACTTATCTACCACGTTAACGTCTGTTCCACTTTTGCAAAACTTTATTAAAAAAATATATATAAACCAGTAAAATTATGATAGCATCCACGTACAATACCATTAGTAA
Source organism: Megathymus violae (assembly GCA_003671415.1). Lineage (NCBI taxonomy): Eukaryota > Metazoa > Arthropoda > Insecta > Lepidoptera > Hesperiidae > Megathymus > Megathymus violae. The sequence goes on from PDGT01000051.1 coordinate 2,190,302, forward strand.
AACTAATTTACTAATTGTCACAGTTGTCTGGATGAATATTATGGCAATAGACTTATTTACAAAGGGAATTTATAACTCGAATGTAGTATGTGCTGCTCATTTACGAACTAAGTCTAAAGGTGGTATGGAACTAATACTTGCCTATTACATTAAGGGCTTTAATTTTAAAATAGTTGAATTAAAAAATTAAATTACATAAAATTTGATATAAAATTAATATTTTTAATTTTTAAATCGTATCTTAATAATAGGTTGGGGAGAAAGTATTTTCGCATTTAGTATATATGAACTTGTAATAAAATCTCTTTGACTATACCATTTGCATCTGGCCGGTTTTGGTATTATTAAAAAGTTTAAATTTTAAAGAAGATAATTTCAAATTCAAATTTGGAAAATGTGTGATTTTCATTTGTTTTGCTTACTGCCAAGATTAAGTGAGTGTAATGAAGAAATTCGTAACGTTTTAAATTTTTACTACAAAAAAGACAAAAAAGCAACACAGGCCGCGAAAAAAATTTGTGATGTTTATGGACCTAGTGCAGTGTTTGTGAGAGTAGCACAAAATTGGTTTAAGCGTTTTCAATCCAGAAATTTTAATGTCAAAGATGCACGTCGCTCTGGTCGCCCTGTCACGGATAAAATGGATGCCATTTTTGAAAAAGTGGAGCAAGATCGGCATATCTGCGAACAACTGATGAGACTAAAGCAAGAAGTTGAGAGAAAGCGGCCGGAATTAGTCAGTAGAAGGGGTGTGACTTTTCATCATGATAACGCTAGACCTCATACATCTTTGGCGACTCAGCAAAAACTAAGAGACTTGGATGGGAGATGATGATGCATCCTCCGTATAGCCCGGACCTTGCACCTTCAGATTTCTACCTGTTTCGGTCTCTTCAGAATTCTTTAGGCAGTGTCAGGTTAACATCACGTGAGGACTGCCAAAAGTACTTGACGCAGTTTTTTGATCAGAAACCCGAGAATTTCTATAGCAATGGGATCATGTCCCTACCCACAAGATGGCAAAAAGTTATCGAACAAAATGTTACTTATATACTTTAGTTAAATTAAAAAAACTTTATTAAAAAATGTTTTGAATTTTCATAAAAAATGCGAAAAGACTTTCTCCCCAACCTAATATATCCTCACCTTATACCGTATGAAACCCAGTAAAAAACTTAAAATAGTTATAGGCACCCAGTCAAATTATTGAGTTATTAAAGCCAAAATATTAGGCGAATATTTACTCATGTTTGTGAGAAGTCGCCGGGGTTGGTTATATCGGAGACATAAAAGATACGAAAAACCTTTATATTAAAATTGCAAATATTTGGCTTTATGAGTAAATGACGTCAACTTTAAAACTTGATGAAATTTTATTCATGAAACTGGACAGTAGATCTTATAGCACATTAAGGTTTTTTATATCTTTTATACTTTCGAAACATCTGGTGATATTCAATGATTACTCCCTTTTTTAGAACATGTTTTTACTAAACACCTTGCGACTGGATTTGGTGATCGATTATTTTGAACGTGCTTCGACTAGCTATACATTGATTTTACTGAACGGTATGGTTTTATTTAGAATTTACTACTGAAGTATTAAAATATAACGCATTAGATCTTTGAAAGTAATAAAACTTGTTACTCTATGCCCACTAAAATAATATTTCTAAATCTCTTACGGTTTCATAGGTTTGCTAGATCTTGAAGTAGTTTAAAACCGGAACTGTCTGTAAATTCTTGTTGTAATGAACGCGTGTTGAGTAAAAAATGTTAACAAAATAACATCTTATCTAGTTTTGACACAAAACTCAGTTGTCGTAAAGATTTTACTCTGTATGTTCACTGCTTGTTCATTAAAATTACAATTTAATTAATTGATTATACAAAAATAAATGTTAAGTGCAAAACAATTAAGCACGTTGTCGATAGTCATAATGTAGCGATGAAAAATGGACAATATCATTTTATCATTCAGATTTTCAAGTAGGAAAAATAATCATTAAGTGACTTTAAGTAATTTATAATCTTAATCTTTAATCACTTTTCTATTAGATATTGCACATCACTATATTCTTTCAGTTATCTAAACATACTTATTATATTAAAATTTTGTTTCTTGTCAACGTGTCTCTTCTCTTTTCAGAGATGATCATCTATTAGATATATTGCATATGTTCTGAATATTGCACCGACGTTCAGAGCACGTGCAGTTAGTTTTATTATCATATTTAGATTTATGATTAAATATTATTGAAATTATTTGAACGATTTAATTGATCGGGCAAGCATATATTTAGTGAACGTAGTATGCGAGAATTATGCAATTATTTTACATCGCTGTTTGAATGTGAAAAAATTTCATAACTAGTTTTTAATTGATATTTAAGAGTGAAAGTATTGTGTAACGATTAAATTCAATTATACTTTATAAATAAATAATGTGTCGCTAGTAAAATCGTATTGATTATTTGGTAACCTTTTGTTTTACGTAGATTTTTTATTTTTTTTTATTTATAACATGACGCATGCCACAACGTATCGCATGTATTTCTATTATATTTTGTCAGTACAATAAACGTGTCAGTAGCAATGCTGCGATACGATATATTATCATATTTGTAGGCTTATAATGGCGGTCGTTCGATTTGGATTACTTCACTGCACTTATTTCACCTAGGATAAACAACTAGGGCCCTAGCAAAAGCACGATATAACACCTCATTTCCAGTATTATACGAGGGCTGCTATTTATGTATCCGGAATAAAAAAATAAACAAACATCAATCATTTATTATGGTTTCATTTTCAAAGTATTCGCCACGATGATAAATACACTTTTGTATACGTTGAAACCAATATTCTTTGCACTTTTTTCACTCTCATTGAGATATCTCCAAAACGTTCATTTTGAACGCATCAACGGCGTTTTCTCGGCTCGAAAACCGTTGACCCCGTAATTTATTCTTCACGTTTGGAAATAATAAGATTTATGGGTGCCAAATCGGGCCTGTAAGTTGGATGCCCCGTTAGCTCGATCTTTTGACCTTTTAAAAACTGAGTTCTTTCAGCGGACCTGTGATAACTAGCATTGTCATGATGTAGAATGATTCTGCGTTGTCGGTTATTCTTTCTTACTCCTTCAAAGACTTCTGGCAAACTAAAGGTCGTGTACTATTCAGAATTAACCATTTTATGATTCTCTATTGGCACTGTAGCGACATGTCCATTTATACCAAAAAAAACAGGCGACTATTTATTTTCTTCAAAGTGCTTTTTGCATGAATAAATTTTGCCGGGATTGGAACTCCCTCACCGTTGATTTCTGTTTAGTTTCTGGGTCATAAGCATAGATCCAAGATTAATTATGTGTAGATATTATAAACAGCTTTTGACGCATCATGATTGCATTTTTTTACATATTTTTATTTTTGCACCAATCTACACGAGCGTGTTGTTGATCAATACTTAGCGGAATCCTACGCGAATAAATTTTTTTACAGCCAAAGGTTCGTGTAATATTTCGTATCGTATCGTGTATGCTTATGCCCCGAGACCCCACTATCTCGTGATATGTAACATGACGGTCTTGCATCATCAGTTCACGGTCTCGCACAGCATCGATATTTTGTATTACAATAACTGATTTAGAGCGACCGTCTTTAATTTCATCTATGAGCATAGACCGCCCACGATTAAACTCACGAAACCAGTGATACACAGTGATTTTTGATGGTACTTCATCCTGAAAGTCGAAGTGAGTTGATTGATGCCCTTTTTTTGAGCTGGCCCACACAGAATAGTAATAAATCATAGCACGTAAAATGTTCACGAGTTAAATCCATTTCGAATAAGCACGCAATTTTTAAAATTAGACGCCACAGGAAAAACCGTTGATAATCACATGAAACAAAATTCATTCTATAAGCATTTTGTATGCAGCCAGTTCCGGATACATAAATGCTATTATGCCCTCGTAATTATTTATTTTACGTGTGAGCAATGATTAAAACCTCCATATGGTAATTCATTGACTGTTTACTTAAGCCGTAGGTCTGGAACCGTAGGAAAGGTAGATTTTACCCATTACATTTTTTTTGTTATAATATTTGGTCGCTTTAATTGTAATTTGTAGTCGAGCGTGAGATTTCAATTTGAGTCGAACAGTTTAAGACAAATTTAAAAACGTTTTCAACTCATTTGAATTAATTTCGTAGAAGTAGTCAATTCACGCATTTTAATAACCTGGATGCTTTTATTTTAAGTAATATACATGTCACATAAGAAGTGCACAAAGACTTAGAATAGATAATTATTTTAAAGAATTTGATTGAACATGGGTTTTATGTTACAAATGGATTGTATCAGATTTATAAAGATCGTATAAATGCCAAAATTCTACGATATTTAAAGTTTTTTTGGGGATCATTACACCGTACTTATATAACAACATGCCTTGTTTATGCTGCATTTTTTCCACGTAAAGAAAATAAGGTTTTATTTAGTAGCCACGTCGACAGTATTACGCTGCGGTCATTGTATCTTCAGACCCATGGGATTTGGGCTTCGACCTTGCTCCGGCAGCTCTTCGTAGTATCAACTGCAAGCCGATGTCTTTGACCGCTACAGCGGGTGTATGGCAGCCACATTGACGCATTTCATTTCAGGAGTACTTTTGTGATCCACTTTAAATATAACTTAGTAGTGGTATTTGAGGATGGTTACAGACTTTCTATGAAAAGAGTATTTATTTGTGGTGGATGGACGATTTTCGGGCTTTTACATTAATGGGCTCACACATTTTGTACACCATGGTCGATGATTAGATAAATTGTTATTTTTTTCTATTATCTGTGACTTTATCGTCATATTGAATTATAAAAATTAAGATGATATTCAGGTAAAGAAAGATGAGATTGTAGGTAGTAGGCACGCTGGTAAAAAATATATATTTTTGTATTTATTGACATTCTATTGTACACTGAATTTGGGATTCTCAGAAATAATTCATACAAGGTTATATTCAAAGATTTTTTCAAAATAAATAATCCAGTAATAATAAAATTTCATGCTGGTATTTTCAATAACAACGAAAATATGACATTTTAAATATAGAATTCTTTGAGGTTTTAATATAATTGTGCCTACATAATATTTAAATAATTTTTTCCCATGTACTACTCTTATACTACTCTACAATATTCAGATTGAATATATGTCCACTTTGACCACAATATATTATATTACTCACTTGTATGATAGACTTGTGATGTATATTTATTTCGTGGTGTGTGTGGTAAATTAGCAAACTGTCAAATGCCGGCTTCGTTATTTTGTCTACCACTACTGGCAATATTTGCACGATAATTATTGTCTGACCGATGACATTTTGCAGCTTTTAGTATCCTAATCGGAATACTCTATTATGGATAGTATGGATTCCTTGATGATTGGCGTTAGCATTGCATTGCCGCGGAGTCATGTTGGCGTATCAATGCGAATTGATTATTGTTTATGTATATTACTTAATATATTTCAGACGCACTGGAACCCCCAGATTTTTTATAGAATGTTCGACATTTTTGTTGAAAATCTATCAACGATATGACTTGTAAGGAGTAATTTCAATTTATGAAACATTTTTTTTTACAGCTTACTACATTTTAGCTCATATCATCAAATGGTTTAGACGCAAAATAATCGATTTTTATTCTCCAATTCAAAAATTATATTTAATATCAAGTTCTTATGATAGAAATTTCTATAAAAACGAAGTTCACATTTTTTATTAATAGCGGATTATTTTATATATTACTTTAAGCTTTGCCAAAACAGTCTTTAAATGTACCAACAGTAACTCTGCGCGTATTGTAGAGCGGCGGAGTAAGAATTCGTAATGATCAAATACGTATATCGTTGACATCAACGATAACAGTCCAATATCAACACATCCTTTAGCCTTATGTCTTTGTACTATGTCTTTTGGATCGTCAGACTTAGAAATTGGAACTTTAACCAAATGTGTGCTTGATATAACATCAACCTAACTATTAACCTTCTTTTTGACTTAATTTTTTAAGTCACTGCATTTAGATAAGCAGTAACCTTAAACCATTTAGCCAACCATCGCTTTGGAATTCAATCCAATTGGAAAATTAAAATGATTTAGATGTTTTGACATGTATTGGCGCAATAATGTTGATAACATTGACGAGTAAAATATAAAATAAAAGCATTTGTTTTGCTTAAGAGTCCTATAAAATTTTTAATATTTCACTACTTTTCTTATGTTTAGTTATTACAGATAAAATGCTGGTGGTGGTGGTTTAATTAATTAGATTAATACAGGCTCTTTCATACCACAAATATTTCTTAAATGTCCTAAATGTAAGAAATTTGGATATTACATAACAATATCAGTGCTATCATCAATGCTATTTAATTTGAGACTGAGGCATCTTGCGTCTAAATAATGAATGAATGAATAATATATGAATAATTTAGAATGTTGATTTGATATACACATTTGCCATCACAAAAAACGCACATATAGGTGTTCTGTTTCGAGTTGCTTCAGTCGCAGTTTTTTAAATAGCAATTTGCTTTTTCCTAAGCTTCTCTTAACCGTGGAGAAGCTGACAAAAGTTCTTCGAGCTGCTTTTAGAATTTAAGTGTTGAATAATTAGTTGTGTATAGACGTCGACACAATAAATTGATGGTCTCTCTTAGATGTATGTGGACTGTTATCGTCCAGGTCTTTATCTTCGGATGTGACCTTGGCACCTAACACGCTGAAATAAAAAAAAATGGCTCAGATTCAGGTATCAAGCACTATCACACTGCTGTATCCCCAATTGTAGTATTGTAGCTTCTTGAACAGCAGCATCAAGTATGGTACTTACTTGAGCTCTTTACGTGCGTCTTTTATAACGTTTGGATAATTAATAATTAGTGATCATCATTTGACTAGTACCGTCCTCTCTATTCCCATGTGAATTTGTACAACTACTATTGGCCCTTGTAACGGGCAATTGCTCAATATGTTATTTAAAAATTTTCACTGGGGATAATTATAGACGATATCAATTATTTTGTATTTAGGATTAGTCTTATTAGTCTAAATACCTTTCAAATCATACCTCGTTCGGCCGCCTCGACAATATGGAGAAAACACTAAAGGCAGCATGACACAGATTGGCCGAGATGTTCGATTCTGGGTGACGCCAAATGTATATTCATCAATATACGATGATAAAAGAAGGAAAAAATCACGACAGTAAAGAATATCATCGTGTCTTCTATACAATTCACGTAAGTTACATACACGAGGTTTTTACAGCGATTAAGGCAATAAAGGCTTATAAAGACAAATGAGCTGCAAAAAAATGTAAGGGCTTCATTCGTTGGTGGTATAATCAGGACTGTGCCCGAAGACTATATTTCATTGATGAAAACTATATCAAACTATGAATGGTGTACTGATGCGCCGTAAAAGGAAGCATGGAAACACGCGGTATGAGATGTCTGCGGTCTGCTATTCATCCATCAATGACCGACCGAGGCTCTAGACATTTCGTAATCTGTTAAAGGTTTCAACTTACAGATTCTGTAGAGTTTATAGGCTCTCTTGCACGAAATATGACATTTGTGGGTGAGTATTAACAGGTAACAGTATAAGCTGGCACATTAACGTATTTTAAAACTAATTCGATCGTATAAAAACTGTAAATTATTCTTTGAAAAATTTAGTTACGTAAGTAGCATCACAGTTTTGCTTAACTTTGTTTCAAATACATATCTATTTTCATGTAACTTTTCGTGGCAGCACGCCGATTTCTTTTCGCTATTCGTGTGAAATACTGGTATTTTCGCATCACTATATTTTCGTAGCAAATTTTAAGTGAACTTCGTAATTGCGTGCATTTTGTCGTGACACTATTATACAGTGTTATTTCCTTATAAACAACAATAAAGTGGTTGTTATCATTAATAAATTTTGGATGAAGTGAATCTTGTCGAGTTTTACCTTGTAAAGGTATCAAACAAACGAGTTGCCTGATTTCTTATGTCTGGTTTTAATTATCTATCTATCCTTTACTGCTGCGTACCGGTTTTTTTGTCCTTCATAAGCTGTAGATCCTCGAAGCGATAGGTCTATTTCATGGCTAAAAATGCGGATCTTACTTTGTTTATTGAAATTCAGTTTCAAATAAAAATACGATTTTTTAATTAGTGGTAAGGGATAGATTATTGTGTATATATATAATTTACTTTGGTAATCCAACAGCGTATCTTAACTTGTTTTTGTATAAAAATAAAATAATTATTTATAAGATCAAAAACGGATGAGACAGGTAAACATTTCAATTTGATTAGCAGTTGTGTATTGTCTAACAAATCTAATTTACGGTGTGCGAGCGTGCTTGCGTGCGAGCGACCGTGCGTGCGTAGGTGCATGTGTGTACGGTATAACTTTTTATCTCACTTTCTAATCTATTTGGTGTTTAAAATGTAAAAACGGGTGGTTAAAATGACAACACTGGAGTAATATGTAATTGCGGTCAGCACAATAGATGAAAATTTGTTGCATTTCTGGTTTTTACTCGTGGGATGTGAAGCAAAGGTGTATGTCCTGTACGATATATGATGGTGTTCGTAATTTAATACTGAATAATAGTTCGCTGCAGTCTATTTTTCCCCTTAGTAGATCATGGAGCTTTACGATGTTTACTAATTACGCCTTTGTTCTAGGAAATCGATACCAAAATGTTTACGTGTTTCTTTTGAATCGATTCTATAATGTGCACAATGTTCCATGGAGATCAGGTGCTTCAAGCGTATTCTAAGATTCTTCTTACATAGCAGTAATATAAAACCTTGATGCAGGCTCTATTTGTAAGAGAATTGCAAACAAGTTTGATGAATCCAAGTTGCCTATGTTTTTAGAACAGTGGTGTCGACGTGTATTCCACGAAAGAAATTTTGTCATCTAATGTTACACCTTAGTCACCGACGGTATAAATTCTTTTGATTACTATTACTACAAAAAAAAAAAGATTTTGGGTATGAAAATCTTGGTAGTTACAAACTGGTACTGAAGTGATCGAGAAGTTTGTTTTTTCAAAATATTTAGTGTTCTAAAAATGGTTGGTGTATTTAATTGCGTGGAACTTATTTTGCGCATATAATTTTCATTTTTTGGGAGGCGTGGTATTGTATTGTTGGCTTATTTCCTTTAATTTCGTAAATAAAACACACGAATCGTAATCGCTGCAATCATAAATCGTAATCACTAACAACCGATTCCAATAACCAATAATAACTAAGAGCGAAATGTTCCCTTCACGTTTTCAACGGGATTTTGAATGGTGAGTAATTCGAGAAAATATTTGACGTGGTTCTACATTATCTTGCCACAGAAGCACACCGGTTTTTCGTTTTACAGGTCTCTTTCAGGATCAACGACGTATTAGCAGCTTCTCAGGATGTTGCTGATGTCCATTAAAAGCGACTATGACCATTGTCACATGATACGACCACCACTGCACGTGCATGTTATACACCGATAATACTGCATTAGACTTTTCAGGCAATAAAAACAATAATATTATGCTAAGGTAACGACACGGTTATTTTAAAGAGTGCCATGTACGCCCTATTTTTTGTACCTGTTAGGTAAAATCATGAAATGAGCTATTTCTGATTCTGATGAGACTTGATTTACTGCGAAGTGAAAAAATTTAGAATTTCATTTTTATCATATTATTTCCAGTTTTAGTTTCGTCCCCTATTATTGTTTTTTGATTTTTAGCCTCTCCTTTTACTGTTATTTTGTTCCAATTAAGTGTTAAAATTAGTGATTGATACACTAAACGATCAAATCAGTGGTTCCTGTGTATATGGCCCTAAGGAACGATTTGGCCATTATGACTTTTTTGTTATGAGAAAACGTACGATAAAATACAAACATATGCTTAAAATTTTTTTTGTTATTAAGTATAAAAACTTATATATTTGTCACAGTAAATTTGTAAAGATAAGTTTCATCTTAAAAATTTTAAAGTTTAGACTGGGTTAGTATGTTCGGTTAGATTCAAAGCATCGGTCGAACTGGTAATATACTCAGTAGATCCAGCAGTGGAACTTCAGAGGCCGATGGGATGGGTGGAATGATGAATTGATTGCCGAATTAGAGACATTTATACTACATTACTTTTATCGTGCGGATATAAAAAAAAAACAATTTGTACTTTATTACTTACTGAAATATATTAAAAAATATTTATCATTTATTATAATGATATTTTTTTATCCGGAATATATGATCTATAATTTACAGTTCCTCATAATAAAAAATATATGGTATATATATATATATATACCGATTCGCATTAATATTAGTCTGTTTTCAAGAGATACACGAGTACAAAAATGACAAAAACATATTTACTGCTTTAGTAAATTTTGTAATATATCAATGACAATGCTCTGACAGTATTCAAATAATATTTCATAAACATTTGGATATCACCCCCAGTTTTTTATATTGATAGATTGTAATTGTCTCGTGAATAGTGTAATTTACTGTTTTCATTGTATTATTTTTACCAAATTTTTGATTAAATTTTCATGTGTATCCCTCATTCATACAGTCAACCATTTCTTTGCATCATATCGTATAATTTTTTGTCCACATTTGGTGGTAGAATTGAAAACGTCGTGAAATGATCGGTCATTTGACATTTATAATGTAATAAACCGTTACCATATCACTCGAATGGTTGATATTTTTTTGAAATATTGTGGTTTTATTATAGTACCACGATATACAAAAGTATAATAAAATTAAAAGTGTATTTTTTAACATATTAATATTTTATAAATACTACTTTATGGGGTAAGTTTGGGGAAAAGGAAGCAGTTATGTAAACATCGATATTTTCCATTATGATCGCTATTCGATTATATACTCTAAACATTTCAAAAGGTTCGTTTAAATAATATCAAGTATAAGTTGATTATTTTCTTAGAATTATTTAATTATCGTAAAATGTGGGACTGTTTTATATTTGTACAAACATTTTAATCTATTTCAACAGCTTTCCGTTTGAAGACTATAAAACGCTAATGTTCTTGCAAGTGTTTTTTTCAGGATTTATCTTCAGCAGAGGAAATTGCCGCTACTTCATTTCAATTCAAAACGCCTTTTTTTGCGTACCATCTTACGCTTCAACATGTTTTTGACTAAATATCATTTCTTCGGAAATAATCTTTGCCTTTACGAGCAAATGGGTGGCATCATACACGGTATTGTTTGGTTTATTAATTTGACATCATTTAATTCCGAACCGATACATTTTTACTACTTTGCTTTTGCAAATCTTCCAAGTATTTATAACTTATATGGAAATTGCAAGCTTCGATTGTTTATTGGTGGAACATAGCTCAAAAAGAAATTCCGAGGGTTCATCATTACACCGAACTAGATAAATGAAACGAACGCCTATGAAATTTTATCTTATCTCTCTCTTATTGACACTTGCCTCTGGTCAGGCAAAACAGGTTAATCGATTACTACTTCAACGTCGATTGGCGTATTGTTGTCCTTTTAAGTTTCAAGTTAACGAAAAGACTGGTGTAGAAATCTGGATAGCAGATTCGCAGGGCGGCTTAGTAGTCCGCAGTGTTATTTTTATGGTTTTTTTATATTAATAGCTGACAAACGAGCAGACGAGCTACCTGATGGTTAGTGATCACAATCGCCCATGAACATTAAAATTAGAAGAAAATAAGAAAGAAATTTCTCTTACAATTAGCTTATTTGTCTTGTTTCTTTCTACTTCTCTTTTAATAAAAGAATACGACCAGGTGAAGAAATGAAGATGAAGATATTTTGAATGAAAACTCAAAATTACATAAATGTAATTTAAATCCATAGGATCTCGGCATTTCATCGTGTTTACACCAATTAATTTGGGTTATCGAGATTGATGGCTCAATAATCTGCGCTTCGGCGCGCCAAGGTTAATCAAGGACGCAGAATCAAGGAATGATTCTGAACGCACCATTAGTTTAAATTAATTATCACTAGATTCGATGACGTAAACATTGGTGACGTCTTTGAGAAATTTGATACCTGAGAGTTCTCCAAAATGTCGTGAGTTCTCCAGAATATCTGGCTTTTATCAAAGCGTGACGCCGTAATCGCACTTTAAATGGATCCCCCATCCTTATCAATAGATCAATTATGGGTTAAAATAATTATTGGTTTACATGCATCAAATGATTTTGAACAAGCAATCAATGAGCAATAACTTATGGCGAAAAAGACAAGTACTGTTTTTATGTTAAGTATAATTAACTGTTAAGTGCATGTATATTATACATAAAAAAAATGCCGAAGCTTTGTTCATTGAACTTCTCGTATTTGAGCTGTACACATGGAATGTCAAAAAAAATTAGATGAAGGGTATCGGGTAATTCAACCAATATTTGGGTACACGTCAAATCCTTTGGGTATTTAAGTAGCCTAAAAGACTAGGCCTACAGAGTTGATGAGTTCAAGTATTTGGACGAAAAATTTTCGTGCCACACTTATTATGAACGTCATAACACCGACGGTATATATAATTGTAATACTTACATAAATTGTTATGTTGCTGCCGAATAAAAAATATTTTCTTTCTAAAATTTCCTATTCCAGTACCACACCTGTTGGAGCGTTGTTAGGAATCTATGTTCATCTAGGTCTAGCGAAGAGAGAATCGATATTGGTGATCGCAAAATAAAAAGATTTAGCTAAAGTTTAATTTAAAATGGTGGCCATGTATTGGTACCGTTCCATGACGTAAACAGAGTTAAAGAACATGGCGTCTGTTCCATATCTACAATATCTCGCAACAGAATTCAAAATATGAGTGAAATGATATAAGTGAAACATCTTCTGTTGTGTATTCACAATTGAACCTACGAGTTCACAATAGAAAACACACTTGAATGGCACAGCAGGACTAAGGTGATAAAATCAGGTGTTAGAACACAGTTTTTTTCACCTAGAACTCATTGCAATACTTGACAGTGATTATTGTCTTTCTATTGTATATTCTTTGAAGCTACAATAATTTTGAAGTTTTGAACAAATTTCAATAATTATATTACCTTCAATTATATTTCCTTTTACGATAGTTTTGTATCTGCACCATGACAGGAATCAATTTATATTCTCCAACAGTCATAGCAATTCTTTATTTTATATAAATAGCTGCTATTATATTTCCTGCATTAAGGACTGGACTGAATAGAAACTGAAATGCAACGACTAAAGCTTGAGAAGATAGAGAATTAAACGATGAAGATGCAATTCCGAGAAAAATGTCGGCATTTTTCTTTCCATGAAGAATAAAGCTATTTGAAAATTTTCTATGCAACCCGGCAGTATTTAGATGGTAAGTAATAAAAAACTATGCAGACGTTAACAACAAAAGTTAAAAAGTCACTAGTATGCTCTTGCATTCCTCGCAACTATACTTAATAAAAGGACTTTATAATTCTTGTCTTAATTTTTTTTAATATTAATAAGGAATGCTACCCATTTATAATTTATTGAGTTACACTTACTATTATTGTATGAGATGATAATGATTTTGACAATATAATGGTGGAGTTAAATTTGTTTTTTAAATACCCTGAATACGGATATTCGAATGATTTTATAAAATCGGGTTCCCAGCATAAGATTCTCATCGATTACGTAGCAGTCTCGTATGTACAGGAGTCTAATCCCGATCTGGTCTTAAATTTGACGTATACCCCGTTAGTCTCTTCGAACCTAATGGCACGAATTAGACGTAAATTAAGACTTGCTTTGATTTGGTGAAACATTTTGAGAAAACTCGCCAGTAAGTTCCTCAAGTTGAGGCTTGAAGCCTGTTAATTTTCATTGGTGACGAACAAACTTGTGTAATTACTCTACAATTAAACAAAACTCAAAGTTTATTCGTTAACTTTCATTAGAGTATCATATTATTTATTGTGATTAATTAGGATTTGTTTGCTAACTCAATACAATAAAAGTAGAAAAAATCTGTTTTATTTACTAATTTGAAAATTTTCACATTGTATTGGTGATATAAATATCGAAATTTCAAATGTATGTATTACCTACTTAAGATTTGTTTTTATTTATGGACCTAAGAGTATATAAGCAAGTCAATCGATTGATGGACTTAGTTTTAATAAGGACAACTGGGAGAATCTCGGATGCAAATATTATGGAACTATTTTTAAGTGAACGGTCATTTACGGAAATACGCTAACGCGGCAGGAGCGGTCGTCTTCTGTCTGTTCGGAAATTAATCTTCGAATACAGTCATCAATGATTCCGAATATATAATCGATTCTTGTGCTGTAATTGTTATGACATTATACGTGGGGCGTACTAAAAGTTTCCGGAATCAATAATAAAAAAATACTATTGATGGTCAAAAATGAATTTATTGTTTCTCAAAATATTCTCCCTTTGCGTCAATGCACTTTTTCATACGATTGAATCAATTTTGAAAACATTTGTGCCACTCCTCCGTGGTGACGTCAGATACATGTTTTTCATACTCTTCGACAGCCTCTTCTGGTGTTGATGATCGCATAATTGGTTCTTGATTTTTGGGAAAAGAAAAAGTCACACGGTGCCTGGTCAGGTTACTGTATGCTGGATGAATAAGTTGCATGTTTTTTGCCTTCAAAAACTCATTCGTCTGTCTGGCCGTGTGGGAACTTGCATTATCGTGGAGTAAGATGATAAGGCGCTTACCGTTATTTTCACGGAGTTTGTCAATAATTTCCGGTAAACAAATGGTGGTGTACTAGTTACTATTCACGGTACGACGATTTTCTAAAGCAACAATCGCCACGTGTCCAGTTTTACTAAAATAAAGAAGCAATCATCCGCTTCGAAGCACTTTACACACGCGGCACTGGTTGGTTTCGGTTCATCTCGAAAGACTTATACGCTCGATTGCTGCTTTGTTTTGGGATCGTAGCTATAAATCTATGTTTCGTCACTTGTTACCATGTCCCACACCAAATTTGAAACTCCTTCGTTGTATCTGGCAAGCATATCTTGGCACCAAGTGAAGCGGTCCGTTTTTTGAGCATCAGTCAATTTGTCTGGGATCTATCGAGAATACAGCTTTCTCACACCCAAATTTTTCTGTAGGATTGACTGTATTTGACTCATTCCTATGTCTCAAGATGTCCAGATCTCATGGTAGGTCACATGCTTGTCTGTTTCGATGTTACGGCGCACAGCATCAATGTTTTTGTGGTTCACAGCGGTGCACGGGCGACCTTCACGAATTTCATCATGGAAATTGACACGACCACGTTTGAATTCTGCAAACCAGCTATAAATAGTTGTCTTGCATGGTGCTTCTTCGCCAAAAGCAGACTGAAGCCGAACGAGCTTCTGCTGAGCTGTCAAATTACACTGAACATCGTAAAAAATCATGCAGCTAAAATTTTCCCCAGTTAAATTCATTTTATTGTAATCACGCAATTTTTAAAATGATGCCACACTGAAAACAATTGACAATCTGATGAAACAACTTGTATTCTACGACTAAAGAGTTCCATTTTTAAATGTAGTAATAACTTTTTAAATATTGTTTATGTAAATAGTGTCCAATTCCGGAAATTTTTAGTGTGACCTAGGTCCTTCATGAGCAATGCATTCATGAGAATTAAACCATACTAACTTATTCCACTTTTTAAAGTTATGAAAATGTTTTTTTATTATCATTGTTTTTTTTCGGTTCTATAGCCGAATAGAAATTATACTGCTACGAAATTATAATTTATCTCATTTTGCGTCATCCAGCAGGAAATGTATGAATTAGGAAGATTTATTAAATTTTGATAGGTGATTGAGATAAAACGTATATAACATGTTATATGATTTTAATACATAGACGGGATCGGGAATTTGATTAAACGAAAATCGTTAACGACATATAGATTGATAGCAATCATAAGTGTCACGATGCAAAAACATTGGCTATATTATATTCTACGAACTTTTCCTATACTGTATTAAAAATACTTACATCTAGCTAATTAGAGTTTGTCTTTGAATGATTGGACCGACAAAATAGGACATAACTGATATTATCTGTATATTTTCTCATGATTACACACAAAGGTGTTACGTTTACTTAACTAACATTCGTTATTATGTTTTACAGGTTTCGGTTTTTAGTTAAGCGTCAAACAGGCTTGTACATAAAGGTAAATATAGTTTTATTATTATTTTCGATTATTATTTATAAAAAAAAAACAACAATAAATAAACATTAAAGTTATGCGTAGTTTTCAGTATTTAATTGGTTTTTTTTTTCAGTTGCCAGAGAGAACGTGTCAGTTGTCATGACGCCGTCGATGATTTTGTTGAACGAGGTGAGTCAAACATAAATAAAAGACCCGGCAGATAATATAACGCGTATACGCTTATAAGGAGAGAGTTCTATCGGTCGACTAGCTTGGATATTGTAGAAATACACGATCCGCCGTACTTTGTTGTTTATAATGTTATGTTTTGTTTTGTATTATGACATACCTGATAAGTTTTTTTCGGCGGGAGCCGTCATTAGCAGCAAACGACTTGACTTTGTTCGAAGCTTACATTTCCACTTTCAGTTCATATTAACTGCATCCTTGAGCATACATTTGAGACTTACAGTACGTGAGACAATGAGCCCATGATTCATCTGTCCTATAGTAGCTTAGAATATATTTCCAAACGGTTAGGCCATAGCTGGTGTACCTTTTACAATGCGAGGTACAAATGTCGGTAATTAAATTTTGCGCGGCGCGCGCGACACCATTTATTTGTAATTACTTAATAAGTTTTTGATAGTTTGCATTCGGTCAACAAGGGCTACGTGTGCTCGCTTTTTTCACGCTATTATAATCATCCCGTCAATACTTACACTACCGGTCAAAAGTTTGAGACCACTATAAAAAAATTAAGAAAACAAATAAAAGTCAACATATTTAAATCATTATGAAATACAGTTTTTATTTCCATGTTATACACAATATTTAAAATTAAAAAATTACGAATACAAAAGATAATACTAAATTACTAAAGAAAATACAAACAAGAGAGTTTACACAGACTTTTCATCAAAATATCTTCCTTTGCATTTTATTATTTGTTTTACCAATCTTGGCATGCGAGCAATTAACTTATTTATTGTCTCTTGCGAGATATTCTTCCAGCTGTCTTCTAAGGCATTCCACATGGCCTGCTGTGAAGAAGGACATTGTTCCCGAACGTTTCGGTCAAGTTCTTCCCACAAAAGCTCTATGGGGTTAAGATCGGGACTTTGGGGTGGCCATGTCATGTTTTCCAACACTTTTTCTGACTGTTTCTCGTCTAAATAGCCCCTACATAATTTTGAACTATGCTTTGGATCATTATCTTGTTGGAAAATAAATCCTTTGCCGATTAACTTTAGTCCGGAGGGAATAGCATTTTTCTCCAAAATTACTTTATACTCCTCCTTTTTCATAATTCCTTTAATTTGGATCAGATTTCCAGTCCCATAGCCTGAGAAACAACCCCAGACCATAACAGATCCGCCACCATGCTTGACAGTCGGGACTACACACTGTGGCATCACCTTTTCTTCGGCGGAATGTGGAACGAAAATTCTTCTTTTTGAACCAAATATTTCAAATTTAGATTCGTCACTCCAAAGTACTTTTTTGAAATCTTTTTCGGTCCAGTCTCGATGGGCTAAGGCCCACTGCAACCGTTTTTTCTTATTCTGCGGTTTTAGAAGAGGTTTTCGAACAGCAACGCGACCATACAACTTGGCGTCTCGCAATCGTCTTTTCACTGTACACACTGACACAGGTTTTTCCCGAGATTTGTTGACTTCAACGCGGATTTCTGGGGCTGTTAGGTGTCTGTTTCGCTTGCTGGTTACCACAATAAATTTGTCTTCACTAGAAGTCGTAGCTCTTGGTCTCCCGGAGCGCAGACGATCTTGATTACTGCCAGTTTGTTTGTACCGCACAATAGTGCGATGAACACGAGTCTTTGATAACTTGAGTTGAGATGCAATCTCACGTTCAGATTTGCCTTCATTATGGAGAACAACGATGGCAGATCGCGTTTCGATACTAATTTCGCAAACTTTTCCCATTTTAGAGAAGTCTTGACTGTAGGAATCACAAAATCAGACTAACAGCGGATATTCGTAGATAACCATGAAAATATCGGGTTAAAATAAACTTAAAAACATATTTTAAAAATATAGAACAATCGCATTGTAAGATGATGTAAAAAAAAACGAAGTGTCAGCTGCGGTAATGAGGTAATAAAATTTTTACAATCGATTATCGGACTAGCTCTTCTTCGGCTCACATTGCAGTTTGGAAACAATGCTGGTTTATGGCCCTTTCCTTGGCTTATATACAAAAGAATTAGCTTTTAGGCAATCTTTAAAAACAATAGAATATGCAGGTGTGCAGATTACTTTTTATCACCAATATTTTAAGAATATTTACTAATAACAAAAACCTTTTATTAGTGGTCTCAAACTTTTGACCGGTAGTGTACCTTGATACTATTACCGTCAATACAGTTTATTTTAATACTAAAACGTGTTTTAATTACTTCTACTAATATACGGAGTTACCAAGAGACCGTACAATCCAAGTTAGCCAACCGTAAACGATGCCTTCTCAGTTAATTGTATTATTTTCTGCTGGGTTTCTTATTTTTACTATGACAGACTACAAAATAAAGGGAAAATCTGAAAATATTTACCCACCTTCGTACATGTAACATTTTATGTAAATTTCCAATACGAAAAATGTTTGAATGTTGATTGCACATTTTGTGTTATAGTGATTTTTCCTTTATTGTGATAACCGAATATATAATGATGAATAAATTAATTTTTTGTCTTCTTTTCCCGTCGGAGTTATAATGACGCACAACATAAAATTCTGATTGATAAATAAAGTCCGTGTTATATTGACTACTACCTAACCTCAGACGAGGAAAACATTGCTGTTATATAGTTCTTTTTGTTTGATTAATACATATTAGATTATTCAAAATTTATATTGTTTTTCTTGGCATCAGAACGGTACAGTGGTACTTTGTGACATGATTTTTTTAAGGTGAATGTCGATCGATTAATAAAAAAAAAATACGTATCAAGAGTAAATTTGAAAACAAATCCATATTATAAATGCAGTAACCGTCAAATGCCATCTGGTGTGTAATGAGAAATTATATGCTTGGATTGAATTGATGAATTCTAAATATTTCTTGTATTGAACAATATATTATACAAAGTAACTAAGACTAAAGTTGTAGGCGGGTCATTAAAACCGTTTAATTCTAACGCTATCTAATTTCGTATAATAAATGACTTTATCGTGATGAACCTTTATATGGGGAGTTTAAAAATTTCTTATACGTCATGATTCTTGTATGTTTGTTTTCTGAAAGTAAACGTAATCTGATTAGGTATACATTTTGCATACGCAAATAAAATCAAATATATCACGGACGTTATTGTATGTAAAATTACATGCAAAATTTAACACTGTGGTTATTCAAAGTTGCTACATGATTAAATGTTTTTTTACAGAGGTCGCGAAATCAGAGGTCGGTTCAAAAGGTGAAGCTTACAAATAAATAAGTGTAATTCTAACATAATAGGTATAGTGTCATAACCATCGTGACTCTCAATTATGTGAAGATTATACACAACAAATTTTCAAAAGAATTGTGCCTAACTCTTTTTTATCAAGAAATATTATTTATCTACAAAAATAAAGAAATACATTGCTCTACGGTCTGAATATATATAATATTACGATAGGAGAAGCATATTACAAAAGTATTTAACGTTTAAAGTTAACATATTATTTTACAAATACGTTTATATATTATAAATGTTAATATAATATTGTTTGTATAATGTAATATTCATTTCACACTGGTGAAATTTGTTTTTATGACATTACTGTTAGATACAATCATGTGAATCTGATGCAAATTGTAAATTTGCAATGTAATATTAGCGTTCTCTCTTTTACAACGTAAGGTATTATAAATGATAATCATAACAATAGCTCTATTTTGTTGTACGTACATTTCGGCACCTGTAAATAATTGGACATATGTGACCAGTGACATTTGCTTTGGAAGCCCAGAGTGACACTGAGTCTCGTTAATCTCGCCAATAATTATACTGTCGACGCGTTGTTAATATTAAACTAAGCTAGCATTCATTGGGTTCCCGATTATGTCCTGGTCATTTATTATTTTATAACCTAGAACCTAGACGCTTGGCCACCCCGATTCCAGAATACTTTTTTCTAAGTACATAATGACATGTATACGAGGTGAACCAAAAACAATGATAAGCGTTTATTTGTAGTGCGCAAAAAATCTAAAAAAATATTTTTAGTCCCTAATTTTTTTACAAACCCAGGATTCTCTTTGAAAAAAAAAATTATCTTGACCCGCCCAAAATGATTCTACAGCGGTCATCACTTCATTATCGTCTTCAAATTTCTTACCTCGAATGTGTTTCCTTGAGCCGAGGAAAATGTTTTTTTCAGATTTTTTTTTACGCACTACAAATAACTGATTATGTCATGTCAACCGATGTCACACACACACACATGCTATATTTTAGAAAATTGACAATTATTTCATAACATTATGCAAATATTATAGTAGATCAATTGGTTATATGTAACTATTTGTATAATTAGCAGCAGTTTTGGTTCGTCTTCACCATGAAGGTGTAGGACTGAAAACCTTTGGAACGTGTGTTTCAAGTAATGTAGTATTATTACAGTGTCTCTCTTGTCACAAAGATTCATGTTTATAAATAGGTCAATGATAGATAATGTTATATTTAGTAATGTTATATTTTATGATTGTGTCCACGAGTGCAATTTGAAAACCTAGTTACTTTTTAAAAGCCCAAATTAAACTTGGTTGTCAGTGTATGTTGTTCATATTTCAGTGTTGATTAATGCATCTAGTTTTTCTTAATTTATACGGATTTCAATCAAACAATATTTTCCGTAAACTTTAGGATAAACTTAAAATCGATTAATGAAGTTTGACTGTTAAATTCATATCACCTGTAGAGTTCACATCATTTATTTCTAATGTACGGGCAAATATTTATGTATCCGTACATTATTACAGTTATTTTTAATTTTTCGTCTTAATTCTCGACGAGTCAACGACGTCACGCTAAGTCTTACCTGATCTGGAATTGTTCCCATTTGGTTTTTTGTAATACATCAATTGTGTAAAACTAGTGTCTCCTAGCAACTAAAAATAAAAAATTGGAGAGTAGTTATCTAAATATTAATATTTGATGCGCGCGTGTTTCATACATTCCAATTAACTGTGATTAAATTGAGTTTTTAATTTCACCAGGTGATCGTAGAGCAGCATTCCAGAATTTTTAGTTGAGGTACGGTACAAAGTTTTGAGTACATTTAAATTATATAATATATTAATAAGTACCATTAAGAAAATAATATGATGATTCAATTATTTTTGTCTTCTTTTCCCGGCCGATGCATAATGATGTATCCAGCTTTACAACTGATTGGAATTAAACTTCTTTTCCATAAATCACAGATCACTTAAGCTTTGTCATTAACGTTGGTGTTTCCTTTGTTGCAGATTTCTTGAACGGGAAGCTAGCTGTTCATTTAGTAGTCAATTGTTAGCGAATTTATTAGTTTTAAAGTATTGTTTTTTATTTTAAAAAATATTTATATTTATGTGTTCTGACTTATGCCTTAATTTAAAGAATACATATTTATATCAAATATTTTGTTTTATTTCTACATCAAACATTTTTTTTCCTTGCGGGGTGTTTTAACACGTACTTATTTATCCAAGGGTGCTTCTCTACCTGTTCTATCGCCTTCCATCTACAGTTCCAATCTATTCGCTAGCTTAAGTCAGCGATTCCGAACTTATGGTACGCTTACCCCTGGAGGTACGTGGATCCCATTGGGGATACGTGAAAATTATATTGGTAATGGCGGATATACTATAGTATTATAATTAAAAAAAAAAAATTTAAAAAAATAGTATAAAACTGTTCTTAGCGGTTACATAATATAAGTTATAATAACAAAGAACAGTATAAAATAATTGTCCATCGAACAATTGTGGAAGTTCTTTCAACGTCGATATAGGCCACTTTATGGGTTTTTTGTTGTAGTACAAAATTGTGTATTGTTACACTGATTTGCCATAGTATTAAGGCTGATCAAAATAGCGGGAGACATTAAATTTCTTAATTTGTGATAAGGATATCGTAATAGATAATAACAATTTTAAAATGTTTTGGTCTGTCAGGGATAATTGATCATAAAGCCTAGTTCGTTATTTACGTCGAGCTTTGTGTCCATTTACCGAATAACCAGTATCATAAATGTTCAATTACTGAAAGGTTCAGGAGCCTGGTTAATGGTATTTTTTATGGTCAACTAAAAATTTGGTTAACGAGAAATTATTCAGATCTCGTAAACGAAATAAGCACTTACCTGTAGTTTGCGTAAAGATTGAGCTCGTTCTTGTACGTTCGAATTAAATCTGTTGGTACGAGCGTACATTTGCGGGTATCTGCTAAATATTTCATTTGTATATTAAAAGGTAATTTTTATATTCTATACAGGAATTTTTGGGTGTGACCTTTTTTTTACATAAAATAAATTTACGTCAAGCACAAGCAACAATCCCACCTAATCATAAGTGGTGATAAAGTCAAAGATGTTGAACTCTTTGAAGACATCAACAGCATAAGTTAGCAGGAATACCGATATTGTCAAAAATAGTGTCAAATTAATATTCAATTTTATTTATAGGTATCAACTAATAATAAAAATAATTCCATTTTGTAATTCTGTATTTAATTTTTAGAAGAAGTCGGTTTGATCTAAGTAATAGCCGTCATTTTAATAGATTCTTCTCATTCTTCAAACATAGCGAATTTGGATTCATTCTTCGTACGAAGGTAATAGTCTCCCGCAGCGTCTAAAGATAGTGAATATCCCATAAGTTGCGTTTTATTTTTACAATCAGATATTTCCTTTTCCCAATTCTGGCAAGGGTACGCGACGAAACCGCCCGATTCATATTGTATTGACTCTTCAAAATATAAACATGATCGTCCATGACTGCAATTTTCTGTAAAATCAACCCAATCCACAGCAAGACTTAGCGCGATGATTCGTGTCAATCGTAAGTGATCTATTGAGGTATCGTGGGTGCTTAATTTCATCACAATTTTCTTGTTTCGAAGACCACGCAAAGATGTTCGTGCTGGTTGTTATCGTTCGATAGGCAGAAGTCGTCGACCCATGTTGGACATTGGGCAACATAACTTCTAAATCTTGGATTGGCCACGTCTGCGTCTATCCACTTCCGTGTACGAGTACCGTGTATTTTCCTCGCAGTTCACTAACGGCGAACAGAAAAATTGTTTTGCTTTCTCCCGCAACTTAAATAAGATTTTACAAGCAGGATTAATTTTATTGATTTATTTACTTACGCATTCGTTTAAGAATTCCCTGGCAACCTGGCTGCGGTACTGTACCGTTGTTTGGGTAGAAATCTGCATGTCCGTAACTTGATTTGTATCCGAGAACTCCTCTGCTAGTATGTATAATGTCCACAAACTCTGCATCACTTCGTTCTAAGCGAAAGTCCGATGGCATGAGAGGGACTTCGAACAACGGTCGCGCGGGATCTAAACCTGTATGAAGATTTGTAAATTTATTAACTTTTCACAATATTGAGTTGTATCGATTAATGTCCCGCGAAATAACCTAATTCTTCAAATCGATGAAAAGAAATACACTTTTAAGATACCTAATTTCTACTACAACTATGCTCATCATCCAGTTATAGAAGTTCTAATCAATATATTCAAAAATACTTCAGTTTTGAATAGTATTAGGGCAGTAAAAAATTTATTCGACAATGACTCGTCGTGAATTTGGAAACGGAATTATGATTTGCTTTATTTTTTTTTATAGTGAACTTATAACTAATAACTAAGTTAGCGTTGTAAAATAGGCTAATACACTTAGTCTGGCCATAAATACTGTTACAATAAAAAATAAACTAAATATTACTTTTGAATTTGGAATCTGTCATTTTTATACGATTGTTTATTGTTTTCTTATTTTCATGGCAATATATTGTAAAATATTTTGCGATATTAAAATGGAGTGGGGTGATAAAAAGAACCGAATCGCTGTGATTGCATTACATAAAGTAGGTATGGAGCCAACAATTTTTAAAATCCTCCATACACTTGGTGTTAGTCAAATGTTTGTGTACCGGGCTATTGATAGGTACAATGAGACCTCCTCTGTTTGTGACAGAAAAAAAACTGGCCGTCCACGTAGTGTTCGTACGAAAAAGGCGATCAAAGCAGTAAGGGAAAGAATTCGAAGAAATCCTGTTCTAAAGCAAAAGATTTTATCTCGGGAGATGAAGATAGCACCTAGAATCATGTCGCGTATTTTAAAATATGACTTAGGACTTACAGCCTATAAGAGACGCACTGGTCTTTTTTTAACTGATAATTTAAAAAAGAATAGGAAGGTAAAATCAAAACAACTAAGCGGTTAAACTTAAGCGGTACGCAAAACGAGGTCACAGAAAAATTTTGTTTACGGATGATAATTTTTTTACAATTGAGCAATATTTTAAGAAACAAAATGACCGCATTTATGCTTAAAGCTCTAAAGAAGCTTCCTAATTAGTCAACAGAGTACAACGTGGGCGTTATCCGACTTCAGTGATGGTTTGGTGGGGTGTTAGCTATGAAGGAGGGACTGAGCCATATTTTTGTGAAAAAGGTATCAAAACATCGGCACAAGTACCAAGATACCATTCTTGAAAAGGTAGTCAAGCCCCTGAATAACACCATATTCAATAACCAAGAATGGTCCCTAATTGGTTATAAAGCTCAATCCACCCAATCTTGGTTAGAAACGAACGTTTCGGACTTCATCAGAGCTGAAGGCTGGCCGTCATCTAGTCCTGATCTTAATCCACTGGATTATGACTTATGTCCAGTTTTAGAGAGTAAAGCATGCTCTAAACGCCATGATAATTTGGAGTCCCTAAAACAATCCATACGATTGGCAGTGAAGAATTTTCCCATAGAAAGAGTGCGTGCTGCTATTGATAATTGGCCTCAACGTTTAAAGCACTGTATTGCAGCCAGTGGAGACCACTTCGAATAACCTTTATATATTTTTTGTGGTTTTATATTAATGTATTAAACTAACACACTGTAATAGTAATAAATGTTACGTACAATAAAAATGTTGTTTTTCTTTGTAACAATATTTATGGCATGACTCAGTATACACTATTGTTTTTTGTTTTTTCTTGTTTGAAGTCAAGACGTTAATTACCTGTAATTCTCTGTATTCGTTGATTTGAAAACATGCCTGTGTATCCCATGACATGTGCTCCCAAGCTATGTCCTATCAAATACATATCTTTACCATAGAGATGACAGGATTTTGTGATGGAATTAAGTAATTTCGCTACTTTCTTTCCGACATATCTTGTACTCATAGCGGCCCAAAGGTAATGTGGATTTTTAGATAATTCACTCCAGTCGACAGTGATGACGTTCATATCAGTCTTTATCAAGATGGAGTTTTTTATGGTTTGCAACCATTGAATCTTGTCATCGGACAACCAGCCATGTGTTATAACGACGACCGGTTTTGAAGCCTTTAGATAGATGCTGTTGAAAGTTGAATTTTGGGCAGGTATTGAAAGCTTCTCAGGGTTGTCGGTATTATTTCTAAAAATAATACAATATACCAGTGCTTTTGTATTTAAATTGTTAAAGCGGATAAGCATTTACTTTAGTTCTACTATTACTTATTATCGTTAAATTATTATAAACATGCAGCAGTAAGTTAATAAGCGGGCTTACACGGGACGACAGCGCGTCGGGTAAGGATGTAGGATGTGTATACAGATATATTTGTAAATCCGTGTGGAAGTAATGTTATGATTGCGAGAAGATTTTAGGGAAGCATGCCTTGCTGGTATTGCAAATGCGCAAGCGCAGCGACGACCACTTATAGTATAATATTTTTCTCCGTGCAGTTTGGGTCATAATAGATAAGCCGGCTAGGGCGGTGAGCATGTTGCGCGGGCGCAACGCCATTATCGATAAAACAAATGAGTCATTGAAGGCAGGTGCACGGCGGCGGTGCGGTATACAAAGGTGCTGCGATATCATTATTTGTCTGCGATATTATCTTTGTTTGTCAATTGTTATGTAATTTGTTTTTCATCTTTATCATTATATTTATTTTTAATATAACTTGTTACATTCTAAACTTTTGTACTTACAGTTTTTTAATACATACATACCCAATTAATAATTTATTTTAAATAATTATTATTCTTATTTTAATAAATACGTTGTTTTATCTATTTTTCTTTCATTTTTATCACAATCCCACATAATGACAAAACTAAATACACTATCCATAGCGCTCGTCGACAACAATAATGCGCAAAACTATGCCCGCCCATAAGTCGTGTGAGTGGGAGAGAGAGCAAAATACTCACTTCACCGCTCCGACGTTTTATGACGCAAACTGCACGGAGAAAAAAAATTATACTATAGTCGTTACCATCACCTGGTCCATCTGCTCGTTTGCCGGCCGGTTGACTCAAAATGCGCCTAAACTATATTATTATTAGAAGCACAACGCACCACCGAAAAACTTACATATACCTAAGTGTTATACCGCGGCCCTGGGAAAAGACGCAGCAAATAAATAATTTAAATGGTAATAAAATCAGGCTATACGTCTGAGTACCTCGTGTATAATGAAAAATACGCGTCGCCATATATGAAATCATCGCTGTTGTCGGGCAGGGAAGAAAAGTTCATGATGTGGGTGTTACCAGCGTCGTCCACGAACTGCAACCACTCCGCGTCGTTCTCTGCATCTTTATAATCCTCCTCGTTTGATGTACTCAAACTCCACAGACCTTTATTGACATTCATATTACAGTATCACAGTGCATAGCGATAAATATTGTATCTATTTTGCACTTAACGGCTTTAGTTTAAATTATTTTAAGTAAACGTTTGTATGAAATATACAAAGTACAATTTTAAGTAGGTACTGCAATAAAATTCTACTGTTGGAATTTTGTTTTGATATTGATTGTACTAGTAGACCATAGAATATCGTGTAACTATTAAATATTCGTAACTACTCCCAAAAATTAAAATCTGCTCTCTCATACAACAAGCGTGAATTTCTTCAAAATGCTTATTCGCTTACCCACAAAGTATATTGCGCATAATATCTGTTGATTTAAGCAAAACATTTTTGTCTTGTATGCTTTGAGCCAACCTTAAAACGCGTCACAGTAGGGATGTCCTGGTATTAACTATGCACTTTGCTTAAGAAGTCTCCGTATGCATTAATTCAGTTCATCACTTAATAGCTTCCGTTAGGAAACAAAACTAGTTATTCAAATTGGCATGTAACGTCGGTCTGATAAAGAATATGATAAGTATCGCGGACAAATTAGTAGACGCTCAAAATTCATATTTTTTTTTAAGTATCTTAAGAAATTACGCATGAAAGATAACTACAATAGACCAGTAATAGCGAAATTGACATATCAAATTAAACAGTTAATTGTTTCGTGCATTTTTAATCCGACATGTACAGATTGTAATCAGTAATGACAGGTACTAGGAATAGTCTTCTCAATAGCAGTTTTATGTATTAAACACAGAAAATTATTTCGATGAAACTGATGTACTCTCACCTTTACCTTTCACAGTGTAACATGGGTAAGGAAAAGTAAATAACACTCGGATTAAATCATAGCAACGTTATTGTATTTTTATCCTTTTGAATTGAATTCTTGTGTGTTTACACAGTAAACACTGATCTCAACACTTACAACTAAAAATATTCTCTAAATGAAATTAAAAACTTCAGAGTTATAAAAACGTGGGCCTGTGCAATTGTTTAAATTGTTGTCGATTAAGGCGAACCTAGTTTTGTGGGTTCACTGGAGTTACAATTCGGTGCTAGGTATGAAACCTCTCGAATATTACTTATTGTGCTGAGATATTGTGCATTATGCCTTAACTTTTTAAGATTCGGTGCCCCTGTTTCGCCGCCTTACAATTGCCAATGTGCGCATAACATTATATCGTCATCATTTACATACGTTCCTTTATACAAACTGATATTAAATACGATTTAGTTACATTATTCTAAAATATTGCTATCTTTTTCATATTAGTCTATAGAAAATGTCGTACGACTTTGGAAGTGCATTTATTATCTTAATTTTGCATTGCAGTTACAAATAAATAGTTACAAAAATGTGCCGCTAGAGGCCGCTACACAATCAACGAACGGCGGTGGTCAGTTGCGTTCAAATCATAGTATGCACCGATTTATAATTAGAAACGATGAAAAACCTTCCGCTTATATTTAGCACAGAGGAAGTTCCGATTACAATTGAAAAAGACTAGATATCACATGGTTGAGCTATATTTATCTTGCCTCTTATTTTTGTACAGAAAAACAAACTCAATTCTGTTATGTTGCATCAGCGTTTTACAATAATTAACTCAACAATGAAACGTTCACAAAAAATATTCATTTACAAGTTGTTCCGTCACTTATCAGTACAAATTAAACAAAGCATAACAACAACAATCACGAATGGTGTATGTATTTATCTTGATATTGCATTCTTAATAAAAAAATAACAAATTCACATAACAATATCGTTATATCAAAAAGTTACCTAATAAAAATTATTTTACTTATGGTATCTACGCTGTGATATGCAAACTCCGGGGTCTGTAAATTAACAATTTTTTTCTAGGTAATGTAATCACAAAAAATGACAAACTATCTAATGATGCATATTAAGTAAACAAAATATTTAAAAATAACTTCCTTGGCGTAAAAATGTATTTTAAATTTGTTAGAATGTTAAGTTGTTTTTATTTGAATCAAAATTATTCAAAATGTTCACTTTCATATAAGTATGTGACTGGCCCTTCTTTGTATTCGTATATAATTTAAATTTTAAAATATTATAATAATAACTAATCATCAGTTTATACCTCGGAGTTAAATTTACTCTGCGAGTACTTATTTAGATATTTGTTAGTCACAAAATAGTTCTTGCGCAGTTAACCCAATTAACTAAATCAAGGGCTATCGATTTTTATAACACATATGTATACTCGAGAAATAACACCGAGAGAAGTATTAAATCTCGCAATTCGCAAAAATAAGATAAGATCCAATACAACAACGTCCATAAATCGACATTTACGAATAATTGTACAGTTGGTCAGTCGAAAAAATTGAGCATATAATATTTTAACATATAATTAATTACACTTCATTTATGGATAAATTTATTGCACAAATTGTTCACACTAACGATCTAGTCATGTAACGCTATGGCGAGAAATATCTAGACAACGTATTGAAAATAAATAAAGAATATCTATTGTTGTAATACCACAGCTTAATCCTATACGAACTATATTCACCGGCAGTGTATATGCACTTGTCTCATCTTACGGCGTTCCGACATTATCCGACCACAGACTGATGCGATAACTAAGATTATCTAAATCATTTTTTTGCAGCGTAAGCTACTTTCTCTACTGACCAACTTGAAGTGGAGCTACTACCGTTCTTTCAGTTTTCCCAAACCCTAAAGGGAGAACAAGAAGGCTCCACGAGAACGCTTAAATACTTTAATATTATTGACATTACAATAAGAATAGGTAGTCAAACTGGTCCACATAATCTTATTTAGTACGCTATGGCTCCACGGTTGCCAACAAAGACAGCATAATGGATGTGAAAGATTTAGATATATATTGGTTTTGTTGGTGTCGGGTAGTATTTGGTCGCAGATATATCGATATCGTATCGGATAATGTATTAACGGCCTCAGACGAGACAATACGTTTACGCGAAGACGTCATCGTCAGTACCATACGCTGTCATGCACGCCAACACGCCAATAAAACTACAACTTACCATACCTATCTATCTATTTGTAATGAATAATTTATCCTCAATTTCTTTAAAGCGTACATTTTATCCTTATCTTTAGGAGGTTCTTAATCAGATAATGTATTTAGAGATATTTCCAAAATCATTTTCTTTAATAGCAAATGATAAAATATAATCAAAATTACGCAACGAACGTCTCGCGTAGTCGTTCACGTCTCATGTGGGAAGTGCTTTTGGTCTTACAAATAACTTAAAAAACAGTCTTTTAGTTGACTGGTCAACTTAACAATACGTATGATAATAGGTGGGATTCTTTGAAATAGACAGATTAAATTATTACCTTTGTGTTCCTTGATTAAAAAAAATATTAAATGTACTTACTTAGTTGTTACCTATTCCATTCGTTTTTCTTAAGTTTTGGGGTTGAGTAACAGAATATTTACTGTTTACTGATATTAAATAAACTGTCACTCGAGAAGAGCGAAATGAAGTCAAAATAATATCAACAATAGTGTAATTTTATTACTCCGGTATCTAAATGAATAGAAGTAAACAGCGAGTGTGGTGGTCAAAAGTGGAATTTCGCAGTATAATTTAAATTATTATAATAAGTAGATGCAGTGCAACACGAGTACTGGAAACAGGTCGTCGAACGTCGACCAGGCGAATTTTTATAAATAAATAAGTGTATAAGATAGTATCTAATATACTTTTTTACATATGTACATTTCAAATTATACAAAGAAAATGAGTAAAAGAAAGATAAGAGCAATAATTTGTACTTTTAAAACAAACGAGTAAAAATACCAAATTAACGACAGTTCCGAGTTTTGCTCACCCTAACCGATATACCTAAGTTTACCTAATATTATTTTGTCGTGTTTGTATAATGATCGAATGTGCGCTGCCGGCTGCCCGTGCTGGATACATATATCAAATTTGTTACGAGTTCAACGTACTAAGGACTCGTCTGAAACTTCTGCTTTTCAAGATAATGCGTACATCACTGATCTGTTTGGTATAAATACACCGGATAAGTTGTAATGATCACATTTCGCATCAACTTATTTCGTGAAGTGAGAACTAACAGTGACGCCATCTGTGACGCTCATAGTGAAGAAATAATAAATTAGACAAATATAGTTCCTTAAATTTCCTACATGATGGCGCTGTACTAAATAGTCACATAAAATTGTCAATTCGCAAAGTACGATAAGTACGCGTCTACTGAATTTATACTATAGAGGTCAGTGTCGTAGGTCAACATCTAACTCGTTGGCTCTCGGAATCGACTTCACAAACTATTTAGTCGTCAAATGTCGATCTGTCATCGAGTTAGACGCATAGGATTAACTTGCCACCGGCTGCGCTGAGTCTTTCTTCTAAAGGTATAATTATCCGTATTCAGTTACAATAATAACTACATATCATATAATGTTGGTATGAGCGGTGTCGTGGATGCCCCCCGCTCATACCTAAAGCGTTTAGGTGAACGTGCGCTCGCATCGCCTGCGCACCTCCACAACCAGCCTACAAATTTTTCGTCGCAAAAGTCATTGAATAAAATTATTGTAAGTCAGTATGACACGATATTTTGTATTCATTTAAGGAGTCCCCGAGTTTCTCATTTATTATTTTATTAGGCACCTAACAATAACCTAGCCTTCCTCGCATCGCACAGTAAACGTGACGCAGTAAGAAAGGGCCAACGGCAAATATATCGTATCATTAATTGACATTTGTAAAGGAGGATCGCGGACGGTGCGAGCGTAAACGCCACAGCATCCACATTTTATACGAGTACATATGTACATTAATATTAGTATTTCAGTCAAACAGCTCTGTGACTGAAGTCGTACCTAACTCTTTATTACTTACAATAATAATAGGTGGTCACCAGCACTGCAACGGTGCTGGCGACGAAGGTGGGATATTTAACACTAGCGAACGAAGGGTATCGTGTCGGTCGAGCCGACGCCGACGATGGTCGACAGCGAACATGGACAGTCGAGGTTATCTACTTGATTTGGAATCAGGTACATACTCCGACGTCGATTTTAGTTGACATAAATCTGTTCAATAAAATAAATATATGGATAGGCAAAATTGATAAATCAATAATTGATTACAATTTCACCTACTCAGATAAATTACATGTATATAATTAAACTAAGCTTAACTAGGGGATTCCATTGGACCTGTGGTTTTAATAGTTTGTCACGTTTTTAAAGATTGTTTCCGTGGGTTATCCATCGTAGGCTCGGCTCACAGGATTTGCTAATTAATTTGTTTAAGACATCCTTCGCGACGATCAAGGGGGCCGTGAGAGCCTGGTAAGGAATCTATCTCGGGTTAGCCTCTCAGGGGGCGAAAGGGACCGACTCTTTCGATGCTCCTGTCACGTGAAATAAAACTGCGATCTAGAGATTCTATTTACGATACAGCTTCGGTCGTTCCACGAATAAGGATATCGAGTATCGATCGTTTGTAAGAAGCGGTGGATTCGGTGGGCGGCGTCCGTCTCGAACCGAAGTTGCGTCAGCAGACGGTCTCGGCGGGCGCGGCGAGCGACGCTGGTGTGTGCGCGGCCAGCGGCGATAGTGGTACGCCTGGGGGCTCCGGTGACCGTCGTCGGAGCGCCTGTCGCTTGCGAAATTCTAGGAACTCCTCTTTCATAGCTCGCACGCGCGCCTCCACGTCGTCGCGTGAAGGCCGGGTTCGCGTGCGTTCCGGTGTGGAGGGCGTCGGCGTGCGCGTCGCGCGATCCCACTCATAGTGGACGTCTACGGAGCCCGCGTCCGCCGCTTCGCCGGAGCCGGGGCGCGGTGGCGCGGGTGCGGGTGGCGCCG
>PDGT01000051.1:2223302-2263662 GCA_003671415.1 Megathymus violae
GGCCGCCACTCCGCCGGACTACCGGTGCGGCTACTGCGGTTGTGCTGCGATGAAGACGCGTTCTTGCTGCCGAACCCGCTCGATGAGGACCGGCTTTCGGGCGACGCCTCGTGTGGTGGCGGTGGCTCCGACGCAGGCCGCGGGCGGCCGTGACGTAGAGGTGGGCGCGAGCGTGGTCGCACGGGTGCGCCGGCGAGCACTCGGAGCGGCGGAGAACGCGGTCGGAACGAGGGGGGCGTCGGAAAGGAGCCGTCCGCCGAGCTGGGGAACGGAACCGAGCTCAGGTCCGAGATATGCAGCGGTGACCACGGTGTCCAGGCAGGCGCCCAAGGTGGCCACGGTGGCCAGGGGGGCCAGTGCAGCGCGAGCGCCGGCGAGGAGGCGCGGAAGAGCGGTGGCGCAGCGGAGGGCCGCAGGGGCGCGCGCAGCCGCGGCAGGAACCCGCCGTCGTCTGAGGATGAGGGCGCAGGCGAGGGGGAGGGCGCCGGCGAGATTGACGGCGCCGGTGACACGCGCGCTGCTCCGCCCCAGTCGCCCCAGTAGCGCGTCTCGTCGCCGCACCGCGACGCCGGCCAGATCCAGTTGGCAGTGAACCGCAAACATTGCACTATACTCGATATTCCGCGTTCTCTAAATCTATTTACAAATAATATTTTATCATTGTAAAGCTGATGTAATAATTATGTAAATGATTTAAAGAAATAGCTAATGAAATGAACACTTCTACGATTATTAAAATACATCACTGACCTGATTTCCTTTAAAACGAGGCGATGGCAAAAAATAAGGAAAGTAAATTAGTGGAAAGATTGAAAATAAATTAGCTCGGTGAAAACTCCACTTACTTTTTAAAAGGCACTTGAGTGCTGTCTGCGGCGCGTAGGTCGGTGAGTCGCGCGGCTACCATGTTGTATGCTGCAACCGGATAATTTCTGATCATTAACGCAGTGAAGCGAGTCGTTCGGGAGCACGGCCGCCTGGCCGCCGCCCGCCACCACGTGACCCCGCGCCCCACACCACCGCACCCCTCCGTTACCCGCACCATATTGTCAACTTTAAAGCGCACACTGAAAGACATGCTTAGCGGGAACAAATTATTCGATATTTAACAAAAGCAGTGCATGCACCTAAGAGGCTGGTGTTCATACGTGCATCTTACAAATTACGTTTCCTCGTTAGTCTTCCTCTGTTTATTTGCTTTTTACGTTTAATTATTATGTGTTATTCTCTTCGGCAGCAGTAGAAGCGGTTAAGTCGAAATGGGTCAATTGAGAAATCGTTCTACAGTAATAAGCCAGTCATATCTCATAATATGAAGTGAGCCCTTTCATAATATCGGTACACTTTTCTCAAGGCATTCCATAGAGTGGGGCATAAAAGTGTAATCGCCAAGAGAAATTTCATCGAACCTCACTCTGAGTATTGCACCCAGTGCAAGGTTAAAACAGCATGTACACTGTAACATTTTTAAGCAAAGCGTATGGTTCGGGATGTGTGAATTATTGCCGCCGCATTTAGTCTGTTGGCACCGAATTTAGATATGACTGTGGGAATTTAGTGGTTATTGTTGACTCCGATTCAATCGAAAATTTGTGAAGCGGAAGACTGGAATGTGAATCGTCATATATATGTAAATGTATATCATCTCATGGTTAATATTTTAGGGAAAAAAATTCATATGTAAGTATTTTTTTAAGATATTGATTTTATTTCATAATTTATAAAACCAAAATTGCGAAATATTTGGCGTCACACCAGGGGAAGGGGAGTCACTCAAACTATGACAAGAGAAGGGGGCGCAAAATTATTTATTAGTGTGACTTAATGTATGGATAGCCTCCAAGGACAGCTCATACTTTTCATTGCGACAACATGTACATACATTTCCTTCGTGACGCACGCTGTGTGTAAAAAGTGTTAGCGTTTCAAATATGTCGTATGCAGGTTACTGTATGCTGAGGTCCGATATTTTTGTCAAAATGTTTTGTTAATAATACTTGTGGGGATGGTCATTTTTAATTAACATCAATTTAAAAACCGTTTGATCGAATAAACTACGAGTAGGTATATGTCGAATCGAACTGTATGTCGAATAACGTTTATGCGAATGTTTATTATCTTCATATTATAATTATGTACACTAAGATTTTACACAAAAAGTGTCGGACTCTTTGCGGTTTCTTACATTTTGTACAGACAATTATATTGTGTAGAGAATGAATTTATGTAACTAACTGTATGTGGTGATTTATGCAAAAAGATGAAAGTTATTTTGTATCGTTTCTCGCGGATGTAACCAAACAGCATCCAATAGCTTCAAGTAGTAGTAAAATACAAACAAGTTTTATTAATTTATATAAAAATAACAATAATTTTCTTCTTGTTTAATACTGAATATTTTCTCTGGTAATCATGCATTATAGAATAAATTTTTTTTAGCACCGCGATTTTATACTAATAATATCCGTAATAAACCAGCAAGAGAACGATACGAGAATAAATCAATAAAGTTACCGAACTTAGAAGAAAACATTGTAATTGGTGAACAAATAAATTACCACATGCACCGATACATATTAAATCGTTATAAGCATCAACACAATCGGCGTGAGAAGGTGAGAATTATAAGAAATTAGATCGATTAAAAAAGTTCAAATCGTAATGAAATATGTGATGATAAAAAAAATTGCTTTTTCACCGACAATATGGTAAATAACGTCCTGTTTCGGCTCGGCTAAATCTTGAAATTTAACCGACGCTATACAGCCACAAAGATTGGAAGTCGATAGCATCACAGTAAAGTGAAGGTACGAGAGGCTGCGCGTCGAGACGAGGTGGCGGGCAGCGGCCGCCGTCGCCGGACCCACCTTTCTCCTGCTTGCGCCGTTTGCGCTTGTTGCAGATCTTGACGGCGCACACCGACAAGATGATCGCTACGATGAAGAACAGGATGCCGCCGACGACGCCCGCAGTGATCGCCTTGTGCTTGACGCGCGCCGGCACCGGGAACTTCACCTCGTCCGAACTCTCGTAGCTCGTCGCCGAGTTCGCTAACACTCTGAAGTAGTATGTCCGACCGCCGACTAAGTTTTTCACTGAAATGACACACGTCGCGTGTTAATAGATAACACTGGATTGTATTAACGCTTTCTGTTATTGAATTATCGCTTTTTTTAACCAGTAATATCGAGTCATTCTGGTTCATTGGGGTATTCAATGTAAAAATCTCTTCATATCATTGATTGCGGATCAGATTTAAGGAGGGATTAAAGAGAATCATATATATGTACATCGTCCTTGTTGTCGTCATGAGAAACAATAGGCTCTTTTGGAGAAGAAAAAAATACTTTATACTTCCGTTCGTTACAATTTTGTTTACGTCATTCAATGAAATGTTTCTTCACGCGGTTAAGGAGAGAAATGCTTGGTTCTTAGTCCGTAAAAATGTTGTTCTACACAAGAAATCATTTTTTTACATACTTACATGTAATTAGACTGTATAATCGACGTAAAGTTTACCTAAATAGCTAGTTTCCTCGGGCCGGATCTGTCCGCGGTTGAGTGTTTTCCACTGCGCATCAGTGCGGTACTTGATCGTGTAGTATTGGACGAGCTGCGCGCGCTCCAGCGGCGCCTGCCACGTGATCAGAAACCCGTTGTGGACCTCCGTCACCGTCAGATTGCGGGGCGGGCCAGACTTCGGACCTATACCGACATTCACGTTCTTTTAACTTGACTGAAGCAACAATGCGTCCGTCGACATAATTAATGTTTGCTTTATGTTTTGGTTGTTGTCGTATATGTGTGTGAGGTGTAGTGAGTCAAAATTACTAATGATTTTTTGAAATCATTGAATTTTCTTCTTATTTTAGTGCTAGACAAAATACAAAACAAAACGTGAAAATCACTGTGTCATCAATTTCAGTAGATTTATTCACCTGACCTGTGAATAGGTTTAGGTTTTACTGATTAGGATGTAGCTAATGCACCAGTTTCTAGTTATTATAAGTGAGGTGTTGGATTTTTAAGAAAAAACTAAATCATGTGAGCGTCGTATAAACGATGACATACGGATGCAGTGGGAATATGAGTGAGAACATGGAACAAAATATGAAATACAGCTAGTGAGTCGGTAAATACTAGGCTGCACAGAGAGGGCGAACACTACGACAAATTATATCAATCTATTATTCAAATGTTCATGCAAAGCAACATGTATTAGACAGTTAATTAACGGCCGGTTTTCATAATCTATTTATCCCTTACTGTCGGTTAACAGACCGATTAATTTTGTCTAAACTTATTTATGTTAGGTACCTAAGCGATAGAATATCGGAGCGATATATCGCACCTTTAGAATGAAAGTGACTTAACTCAAAATTCCTGAAATTCCAGATTTTACTATAAATTTACTTAAAAAAGCCTATTCTAAAACTCCATGGTGAAAAAGAGTCCGAATTATGAGTGAGACAGGGAAAAAGGGAAAACTTCATACATCAGTCTCTTTAAATTTACTCAAGACCATACAAGACATTTTTGAAAACTTTCTTCGTCATTTCCCATACATTGCAATTTTTTAGTTAAGTCCCTTGCATTCTAAGGGTGCGATATCTTCTTAGTGTATTGTAACGTAAAAATGCAGTCACAGCTACTATAGTATGTTCGTTTAAGCAGCAGCAGATCGGTAGATTATTGAAACCGGTCGTAAGCGAAATAAGCATGACGGGAGCATAAAATAAAAAGCACATATTTGTTTGCAAGCGTAAATAACGAATTTTCAACATTGACTTGATGCGTAAATACACGAATGCTACATTAATATACCGGAGCCTTCGGGCGCATTTTGAAATATCTTTTCGTCCGGCAACGCGGTCGTGTGGATCGCTTTGGGTTTGGCGCCTACATCTAGAACGAAATAGGCGGTTAATATGACACCCGCAGTGACCGGACGGTGGACGGTGGTCCCGCAGTTAAATCATACGATTCTATAAAAATATCTATTTCCATTTCATTTAAACTATTGATTGCATATCATTAGAAGAGAAGCAAAACATACACAGGATAATTCTTTGTGAGTACAATAAAATGGCGGCTTTATCGCTTAAAAGCGATTTCTTCCAGACAACCCCAAGGTCGTAAACCACTTCAGGACGTTATTTGCTAGAATGGTGTCAAAAAATGTCAAAAAAAAAAACTAAAGGTTTTCGATATAGTATTATTTTCTATATTTAGATTTGTTTTATTGACAAACAGTAATTTAACAACGTGTAGGAAGTACTTTAACGTTAAAGTTTATTATTTACTTAATACACCATAAATATTGTAGTTATGGCTGTTAAATATGTTTATAGCAATAGGTTAATTAATTTTCCACTACCTGATTTAAGTCGAGATACAGCTCAGAATTAACATGGGAGCCTTTTAAAAAGCATTATTATTAAGTATCACGCACACACTTGTATTTTTTATATATAAATAAAATGTCCCACACCAAATGCTATTAAAATCCACATCGCTTATGTTTTATTTTAATGTTATTAATTGAATGTTCGAATTTCAAAGTTACCTAACGTTCGTATCGTAATGGCTTTGCTCATCATCCCTTCTCCGATGGTGTTCTTGCTGTTCACTTGAAATTCGTATGTCGTTCCCGGCTGAAGACGATTTATTGTTACCTGTGAAAAGAGTTGAGAACTGGGTTTGTGGTCTTTGACTTTAAAATTTTATTTATGAATTTAAAATTTGTATTTTCCTTTAACAATTTACCAATAAAATATGACATTCTTGTCTCACCAGTCATACGAGTATGTAGTATTTTTAATGTATGGCTACCTTAACCTTAGGGCTGCAGCTACGGCTATCTCAACGAACATACCGAGGTCGCGCCAGATGGCGTAACAGGCACTTTCGTCCAGTCAGAGAAGCCGGCCTCCCGATACCAGATGGTGTAGTCCTGCTTGTAGTCGGGTCCACCCGCGTATCCCGGCTGCCAGCGTAGCGTCACCTGGAACTCCGTGGCGGTCCCCGACACGTTGTACGGGGCGTGGGGCTGCGTGCCTTCGATCACTAGCTGCGTGTCCGCTACAATTGTTGCCACCTGTGGATGGCACATAAGGAATGATATAAAATGTATTTGAAGTAGACTTTTACGAATAATTTTAGAAAGTCAAAATACGTCATCGCTGCAACAAATCCCTGCCGTGAACAGTCCCAAAAGAAGGACCGGCAAGAAACTCCCAACGAAATACATAAGACGCTCTTCGTCGTGTTGATAGTATAAACAATATGATTGTGGTCAAGATAAGGTATTAAAATAGATAAAGTTTAGTCAACGAAGATAAGACCTATATGGTTGTTCCGGACTCCTGTAAGGTACTGGTAGGCTGAGGGGGTTGGGCGACTACACGGTTTAAGATAGCAGCGTACGCGCTGCACTGGTTAGTGATGCGTGAGTTCTGACCAGCAACGCATCTTATAACAGTCGGTAGCGTTTGTGACGAAGTTCGGTTTGTGATACTGATTCGTTCCTTGAAGGCGACCAGCCGAACGGAGAAAAAGCCGAAGAAATTGACAGATGTGTTACAGCCTTTGCTGTTTGCCAGACAAGTAGATTCCGGATATTCGTTACCACTATATCCCATTGGAAACCAGACCGGTGGTTAATTTAATACAGTTCACTATTTATTCTATTGCACAATGATTTTAAGGAAGATTTTTTCGTTATTCAGCCTATACATTCGCTGATAAACGTTCATGAAAGTGGTAAGAATATGCATGGGTGCGCAGCATTACAATCATACGTGTTTCGGTTTTTGTTCCACGATAAAGAATTATGTGAATAAGTTTGCAAATGTTCTACGAAATATTGAATAGTTAGCTGAACCCAGGGACAAAATCGAAGCGTTACCAGCCGAGAATGTCTTACCTATTTTACTTTACTTGGTTCTTCAATATTCTCTGATATACATAAGTCATAATTGATATTAGTCGAAACGAATCCAGACAGTAAATAAACATTAGCACAATGTACAACATTTGAGTTTAGGTATCGTAGACATAACACTGAATCGTAACAAGATTTAGTAATATTCGGTGTACCGGGTGTGACATTATTGCGCCGGTAGTTGATCAACAATGTGTACCAAGGGCAGGTAAGATTGGTTTTATCACTGTAGCGCGGGACCAGAATACGAGCTCCCACATAACCCGGCGTCACTCCCACGGTACCTTTACTATTTGAAAGTCTCCCCCTCGAAAAAAAGGTAAGGTTAGTTTGAATTTAAGAGTGGACAACCACTGGTAAACTGAACGGTACGTTAAGTAGTCTACTGAGAGATTGCCGATCGATAGTTGTATTATATGACCATTAATTGCAGTGAGGAATCTCTAAGGAATAATTGTTTAGTCACTGCCCCAATTCACGTATTACTTCTCAGAGATTTCAATAAGAACCCCTTGCGAAATCTAAGGTAGTATTATGTATGCTTGTGTGTAGTTACGTACCTCATTTGAAGCGACACACTGGTAGATACCGAAGTCCTGTCGACGCAACGTGTCGATGGTCACGTTGCCACCGAGCGCACGCACCCGGCTTTTCTGTAGCGGCAGTCCGTCGCGTCGCCGCCACGCCACGTTCGGCCGCTGCGTGCCCTCCGCCTCCTGTGCCTCGCAGTGCATCTCCACTGATTCCCCCACCTGGTCATGTTAAATATCTGTATGCATGATCATGTTAAATATTTGCGTAGCTCCAAAGTAGAGTTACACGTGAGATATTAGAATATTATTTCACAGAACCGGAACGCTTTATCCTATCACAGGGACCATACGTATTACCGGAGATCGCTCTTATGTTGCTCTTGAATAAAAATAAGAAAGTATAACTTTGTACGCCGAGGGACTCGTGACAAAAGCAAAGCTTTTATTCATATTTTGATTTAAATGTATATATTTTTAATAATTTACATTAAGTAATCTAAACTAATATTATAATGAAAGAATACGATTTTTTTTTAAATGGTAGCGATAGTCCACTTTAGTGGACTAGTAGTTTACTACTTAGTCTACAGGCCATTGAGATTTTAAATTACCTCCGGTATATAGATTTCATCGCAAAACGGTAAAAAAATAGAGTCGCTTGCAAAATTCTAATCCAGGTGTACCAAACATTGAAGTGCTAGGGTACAATACGCAACATACCTACTAATATTATAGAAAGTGCGAATTTTCTGAGTTTGTATGCGGAGGGTAAATTACGGATTACGGCACCCATGAACACTACTTTTACTGTTTGAAAGCACAGGCTATTTATTTTATCAAAGTGAAGGGTATTTATAGATTGCGTTAATATGTTATTTTATCCCGATTCCGTATTTCCGTTCCCACTGAATATGCTGTTTGTTTCTTACCCTTCGCATGCCTTTACGCGTTACTTCTTTCATTCACATTAAGTGCTTGCATAGCATACTCGGCCGAGATTCTAAACCTCCTTTGTTACTGAGACCGGACGTTTCTTTACGAGAGCGTCGGCGACCCCTTCCGTATGCGACAGGATATAAAATAACACCGGTATAAATTATACATATGCAAAACTTTGAATTATAGTTATTAAGGTATTTATTAAATACTAGGTAAATGGTACAAAACTTGGTTGTGTTGATTAATTTCAGAATTTACCCTACATTATTTAATCTCATAAGTGAAATAAGATGATCGTGTAGGTATTTCCAAATAATAATGTATTAAAACGAAAACTCATGTCTATTCATAATGTTAAGTTGAATACTTAGCAGTTATGGTAGCGTCGGTTTTCACTGACCCCAAAAAGAAGCATATTCTCAATTCGTCTCGATTTTATTTATCGTCGATCGTAAATCGATTTCAATGATCCCTTTTTATTACACATCAGGATAACATATCACCGGAACGTTACCTGCCAAAAATGCATTGTTGGACCCGCTTATACTGTCTTGTTAACACTGCAACCACAATACGTTAAACTCATGGATGTCACTGCTGGAGAAGGACGTGAGAGCTATCCGGGCGGGTAAATAACTTTACCACCATGCACGAGTACCGTCAAGAAACTGAATGGTATAGAGCCTTCAAAAAACTCACTGCGAGGAGACCTGAGCTCAGCAGTGGGACAATATGGCTTGTAATGATGATAATGGCCTTCAAATAAAGGGACCATTCGCTAATGCCCCGTTCACCATCAGACTGCACAATCGGCATTCCACTTACCTTTCTCTGGTACAAAGGCTCTGGTTCTACGGTGAATACAGGTGGTTTACGAACTAACACTTCCATTGGACCTACAATGTTGAAACAAATATTGGTTAAATAATTTGCATGAGGAAATCATCGATGCATATGTATTTATCGTTTGTCTGATTTTCAATTCTTTATAACTATGAAAAGCGATGAACGATCACATATTCCCACCCCTGTGTTGCGTGTGATGGGACATACATAAATATGACATCACAAACACCCATAACCGGAGAACAAACATTTATTTGCTATATAAATATCTGCTCCAACCGAACATCGAACCGGGGTCGAAAAGCCAACTAGGCTACGGAGTTGTCAAATATAATTTTAATTCGTATCCTATTATAATAAATAAAAAATGTCCTAACATTCTATGTCGTCATATTAATATTACGTATTCTGAAGGTACTTTGCAACTTGTAAACCTTACCGGCTTACCGTCGATACACAACAATATATCTTATACAGTTTGTTGATATACAATAAACATAATATAATGGAAACTGAAGGCCATTAGCCGCTATTGAGTGAGTTCTTACCTGAGGATCCCTGCGTCCCTTGCGCATTGTATGGGGTACAGGTGTACCGACCCTGGTGGTTCTGATTGACGCGTGTGAACAACAGCGAGCCATTGTTCATGATCACTATGTCCTTTGTCTGATACGGCTCCAGCAGCCTTTTGTCCTTCGTCCACGTCACGTACTGCAGCGGGGGATTGGCCTTTATGTAACACTGAACCACGCCCGCCAAGCGGAAGGGAAGGTATTGAACGGTGGGCGTGAATGTTACTTTTGCTGGATCTACAAATAATAATTGTGTCTTATAATTATTTTGTTTATTTAAAATTAATGTATTTTATTCGTTGTTATTGTTTTTGATAATAGAAACGAAAAGTATCTTCATTACAGTATTATAATATACGATAATGCGAGTTTTCAAATGATATTTTTATGTAACGTTGGGTGGGATTGTAGACGAACATTAAGTTATAACAAGTAAATATATATATTCAGAGGGTAATCTCCGGATCCACAGCACCTTATTGAAAAATCTTTTAGTATTTTATAAAACGTCCATTGTTCCTGATGGACATAAGCTATTGTATGTCATGTATATATATATATATATATAATTGTTGAACCTTGTGAATTTGAGGATTCGTTCTGTTAAGACTAAATGAGGTAAGTCTTACATTCTACATTCAGATAAGCTGAAGCACTCTGTGGGTCGCCGATGCCATTAGACACTTCGCACAGATATTGGCCAGAATCGTCGGCAGCCACCGGGTTGATCACCAACGCCCCGTCCCTCCTGATCGTGACTCTGGTTTCCAGCGCCGCCACCTCCGCTACGGGGGCGCCCTCTCGGAACCACTTCACCGTCACGTTCCCAGGTAGAGCCTTGGCTTCACATGAAAATTGTACTTTTTCACCTTCAAGCTTCGTCTGGTTTGTCGGAGGCATCTGGAAACGTTCAATTTACTCCTAGGTGTGGTGTTGTGCAATTATTTACATTTTATCAACAAATAGATTGGGTTAAAAGGTATTTAACAAATGTGGGTAAAATCTATTCCTTTAAAATTATTAATTTATGTATGCACT
Source organism: Megathymus violae (assembly GCA_003671415.1). Lineage (NCBI taxonomy): Eukaryota > Metazoa > Arthropoda > Insecta > Lepidoptera > Hesperiidae > Megathymus > Megathymus violae. The sequence continues at coordinate 2,234,174 of PDGT01000051.1, forward strand.
TTAATCTCCTTCAATATATTCATTTCTTCGAATCTGTAATACAAGCATGGCCTTCATAAGTTTAGGTGTCCTTAGTACCCATGGTATCAAATGAATTAATGATTTTTAATTTGATATGTAAGTTTTCTTTACTGGTTAATTCCCTTAAGTATGTACCTTCATTTACCTGTCACAATCGTACTCATATCCATGGAAATTCCTACAGTTAAAAGCATTAATAAATTAATATCTATTGTACTTACAGTGATTACAGCACCACCAGCTATGATAACCCTCGCGGTATGTGACACTTGTCCTTCCCCGTTCCTCGCGATGCATGTATAATCTCCGATGTCCTCGTGTCTAATGTTACTGATGCGCAGTTCCGTGCCATCGTTGAAAATACCGACTGTTCCGGAAGGTTCGACGGGGTTCGCGTCTTTGTACCACAAAATCTCGGGAGTAGGCGTTCCCTCAGCTTGGCAGTTGAGTATAATAGCATCTCCTACAATTCGACCATTACTTTAATGATGATAACTGTTGGAAATTGTTGTGGAGAAGCGAAGCTTTTTGCATTTAGTGGCCTTGAGTAATAAGCTGCAGCTTAAATTGTTTGGACATTTCAAAAATAAAAGCAGTTTAATACCGTGGATGTTTTTTTAAAATACATATAAATATTTGAATATACTATAATATTTTCAGTTAAATCTCAATTTGGAAATAGTAGAACGAAAAGAATTTTTTTACCCATGTACATGATATTGTGTATAATCAAATTAGACTGTTTTGTGACCAATGCAAAAGAAAAGTTGGAAAACCACTTATACTGTTTAAAATTTATGTTAAGCGTGACCATGGTTAAAACAAATTATAAGGCCAGGATAGGGACGAATGGTGAAAGAAGATTATGAAGTTTAAAGGCAACGACGACAAATACTGATTCCTATGACCATAGGACAGGAGAATCAAAAGGAATACAAGCATCTCCAGACCTATTAATCCCTCCTGTCGATTTTGCGGAAATAATGCCCAGATCGGCTCACATTGCAACAACAAGAGATGCTATCAGTACTCGGCTATGTAAATCTGACTATAAATAGGAGGAGTCTAATTTTATCATCTACCGAACTTATTAGGTATCAGTAATAGCTATACCGAACACGAATTATTGTATTGGTATAGTAGTTTATAGGTACAGACCTAAATTGACGTATATAATTTCTTCCGGTGTGATGGAGAAGCGCGGTGGCGCATGCACGTCGAGGTGGAACCACGTGCCATTCTTGTGTTGATTCGGCGAGCGATTGAGGAACACCACCTTACATTCGTACCAACCCTGTGGTAAGTTAGTGTAATTAACATTTAAATAAGTTCATTTTGATAGGACTTATTAAATAACATGTTAAACACAAGAAAATCTTTGTTACAAATTCTTGAACATTCATGTGTTCATTTTCATGGATTGCAGGTAATTATTAATTTTGCTAATGTTTAGTTGTGTTCGAGTTTTCTTGGCGTATGGCAAGCTTTTAACAGCTTTATGAAGAACCTGAATAACTGAGAAAAATAAAACCTTTTTACGGTTCACCAGGGGCAGGATAACCTAATTCTTATATCTACGAATTTTGCTGCAAAGCAATCTCGTGTTTCGGGGAAAAGGGTTTAGGTCCATCGATTCTTAATATTACAAGCGTTCAATCGAAATCCATACGCATATTGCAAGATATCTGTGAAAGATCTTTTGTAAGATTGTTATTTTATTTTAGCTATCTGAACAAATGTAATCGTAATTATTACATGACTTTAAAACATGGAAATTTTCAATTCGAAATTTTGGACCTACTGGACCTAACTTATTAAGTATATACCTGATCGGATTCGCGGATATTGGTGAGGTTGAGACTGGCGGCGCCATACGGTGATTCGGGGGCAACGCGCGACACTCTGCCCTCATAACCCTCGCCGCTGTGCGTCGGGTAGCTCTCGTACCAGATGTAGATAGGGATGTCCTGTCCCTACACCGATAACCGACAATTTTGATGAAAATCCGCTCTCCTTCCGGTGCTATAAACACTACGTACCTCTCATGTACATCTACCTACTCCGATATATTGGATATACTGCATACTATCACAATAATGAGTCACGATACAAAATAAACAAGATGCATTGAAAACAATAGTGATATTGCAACAGCGTTTTACATTGCACTTTTTGTGCTGTTACTCAACCGTCTCTACAACAGTTTAGTATCGAAAGCATGCAAGGTGTCGTAATACCTACACGTTAAATACATATATCTGCACTTTTGTGGTTGATTATTATAAGCAGATAGATACAAATAGTACATGTTTTAAATTTAACAGTTATCACAGTTATATTAATAGGTAAAAGCGATGTTAAATAAAGTCACTCATGGTTAATCTAGTTGGTTAATAATATAACTATATAATATGTGGTTATATGTTACGTCAAAATAATACATGCGAAGGAGTAAACATCGGAACGAAAACATAACAGCATGCAACGGTAAGTTCAATACACGATACGAGAATATGTTAATATACGATGCAACTGTACATAGTCTAAGTTGGCAGAGAGTGCGTGGGAGAAGCCCACAGCCACAGGAAGAGAGAAACAGACAGAACCGCCGCCAGTGCGCGAGGGTGGCGAGAGGCGAGTGCCGAGTGCCGAGTGGCCGCAGGGTTGCCAGATCAGAAGATTGCAATATCTGGGCTACTTCTTTAACTGTCGGGATTTTGGGATTATCGGATGAAATCATTATAAGAAATTATATTATATTATAAGAAACAAAAAAACTTCTAAATTGTAAGCAACGACTCTACAAAACCATTATTTGCATTCATTTTTACCCATCAAATTTTAACATTGCCACATGTATTTGACAATGGATTTTAATATAACCATTACCCTGTTCCTTACAACTGTGAACTGAACAAACGCGGAATTGTGTGGTAATTTTAAATTATTATTTTGCTTAAAACAATCTTTTTGGCGGAATATTTTATATTTTGTAGGGAGTCTGGATATCTTATGAAATGGCGGGAGAATCCAGACGAATCCCGGTCATCTGGCAACCCTAAGTGGCCGGGAGTGCGCGTGACGCGGCAGCCGTGTAAGCTACGAGTACAACGTGCTCCCAATGCTAATTCTCAGGAAAACTCGGTGCACCCATAAACAAAAATCATACTCTTATAATATTGAAAAATAAATCATCGTAAATGTAATGTGGTAGTGTTGTGTTTGTTCGTATCTAACGGGGGTCTGCTGCTCTCTCGGACTCGCTTTGAAGGGCTTTGTTACTGTGGTGTTTGACCGGTCGCCAGCCGGTGGGGTGACGAGCGCGGCAGATACAGGAAGGCAATAACGCTGAAGAGGCAGACACAATACATAAAAGGCATTAGCGAGGCGCGCGCGGGGCGAGGGCGGCGGCTGGGCACGGGGGCGGTACGGGGCGCGCGCCCCCGGCCCGCTGCGTCCGCGCGTACCACTAGCACTGGACAATACGAGAAGTCGTCGCCTACAGGCACTCAAGTTATACTTTACAGTCTGGATGGCGCGTCGCGGGGACGAGCCGTTCTCTACTGAACAGAAATATTACACGGTAGATGAGCAGCGTTGTATTGTAAGAGTGGAGTGTGGACCGTCGTACCGTTTCGCCTACCTTCTTCTCCCACTGCAACACGTACGGCACGGGGATGTCTTCGGGAAAGTCCACCTGGCAGTTGAACACCACACTCTCACCGAGGATAGCTGTGATGTGCACAGCATCTTGATGGTCTTGGTGGCAAGTTACTACAACAACAACAGTAAATTTTATTTATAATACGAATGGAATGACTGTGGTGTCTGAAAATACATATTAAATTAAAAATTTATATTTGACAATCAAACGTGGTTCCTTTATATTCACTTAGAACGATTGTTTAAGTGATAAATAATTAACATGTCTGTTGCCTAACACAATTTTAAACGAATTGTTAAAGAGCAGCTTATAGTTACAGGATACTATGATATAATGCGCCTGAAAATAGTAACGTCGTAAACGATTCCGTGCGGGTTATAGCTTCGTAATTATATATGTTGAATTAAAAGATGCCTGAGGACGTTCGCTGTTTCTTCTCAATTCTTCTCAAAATGTGCTTTAAACCTTTATGAAATGGTAGTAGAAGCTAAAAATGACGTGCACAAGTGTATTTAAAAAATACTTAAATGATTAAATTACTTTGAATTTGATAAGTTCCCCTAGTTTGGAATGATGGGAAATTTAAAAAAAATTACCCTCACCTTTTAGTGAAGTTTTGGATGTGATGTGGATGACTATAGCCTCTTTGGGAGCTACATTAGTTATAAGAAAAAGCCCGTTAAATTTATAATTTCCCTAACATGATTTTACTTTTTTAAGTGTCATTTGACAAACTATACGAACTCTTCATTCTTCACTTGTTGTGTGCCTAAATATCTCAGGTCTAGGGTTGCCACGCGTCCGGTTTTAAACGGAAACCCGAACACGTTAAAGTATTGTCTCCAGCTTGTCGGGTTTTTGGTTTTTGTGCCTTATTGCACGTCCGCAGCGCCTGCAGAAATCCATTGTGATTGTTATGTATATTATAAATTGTTGTATTTATTTTAGTAACAAAACTGTGTTTTACTGAATAATGAAATAATCATAAATATCATCACCATCATTACAATTCATAAATGTCCCACATCTGGGCTCGGCTCACCTTTCACAATGAGAGAGGATAAGGCCATAGACCGTTTCGTTGGCCAAGTTTGGATTGGCAGACGTGAAGTTACACCTTTGAAAACATTATGGAAAATTATTCTTACATTGCAGTCAATGATTAATAAATTGTATTACGTACAACATTTGAAAAATTAAAGTTGCATACATAATTCGTCTACGAGTTTACCGAGTTTCGTTTCTCCGAATCAAACAACTCTTTAGTTGTTTAGGGGATCCCCTATCCCAATCCCCTATCCCCTCCAAGTAAAACATATAAACAAAAGTATTACGATTCATGCATTATTTACATAATACCCTGCCTGCGATCCTTTAAAAAGTATGTTTGGGCTTTAAAAATATATTCAGGCTTTCAGGTCCGCTGTTAAATAGCGCCGAGTCCGGCTTTTGTATATTAGGACCTGACAACCCTTTTCAGATGTGTTTCATTATTTAATTCTTTGATATAACAAATTACTAATAAAATACCTGTGCAATAAATGTTGATAATAGTTCAGGTTTTAAATTGATTTTCATTGTAGGACATGCTCGCATCTTACGTTCTCAATATATTACATATATCTCTATTCTCAATAGAACGAACGGAAATTAACTATTCAGTTCATAACTGCAATCCTTCATTAGGTATTATTATCACTGAATTGATGATTCAACTTCGAATTAGAGACGATTTCGTTTAATCCATTCCCTTCAGTGATACTGTTCCATTTCTAGTGCTATTAAATGACACAAGCATATCATTTGCATGTATTTAAAGGAAATTTACTTCAGCAACTTAGTGATGTAAGTTGGTAAGGACGATGTAGGTATATTGTGTCTAAGCAGCGTTACCTATGAGACTTCCAAACGAGCAATAAATCATTTAAAATCTCCAACAAACAAAAAGTTGATCCGAGTTTAACATAGGTTTATAACAATCCTCGATTTGGTTGGACCGGACTCATAATACATTCATATCAAATTATGTTCATAGTTAATTCTAAATAGAATACTGAGTGAATAGGTTTACCCCTGTCAAAACTCCTTACACATAATTTCTATGGGTAAACGAAAATATTGTACTGGCATTTTGTTCTATGGTTTTTTACGTAAGTCAAACGGTTTTTCATTTTTGTGTTTTTTTATGTAACAATTCATAGTGTAGACCTGCAAAGTATGTCCGATACTAGGCTAACGAATAATCGGGTCATCTGGTCGCACGTGATCGACGTTGTCCCTGGACATTCGGTACATCTAAGTGGTGAACAACACTTTGCCGGCCGAGTAAGTAATAAGCCCGCTTCTAGAGAACTCCACGTTATAATAGTTTGGGAATACCGATATGGAAAGTTTGTAGTACCTGTAGTGTCAGTCGAAATGCACATCAAACATTGAGTCGTGACTTCTTGTAATATATAACTTCATGTTTGCAGCGTAGACTGCTGTATAGTAGGAATAGAAAATTAACAGATACAAATATAATAATTTGCAAATTTATATATTTTCAATGAGCTCATCTGCTCGTGATGCACCCTGTTGGGTAATGGCCGAGGCAAAAGCACCAAAACCCACCAGTAGTACGTGATGATAGTGATATAATTCTTTACCGTCCAGCACCAGCTACCACCATCTTTATAGCATCAACCTTGAAATGCTTTTTTCAAGCTGTGATGTAAGTTTGTGTTCGCCGCCCCGCATGGACATCAGTAACACCAAAGGCATTACTGACGTGTCGCCAGCCAAAAACAAAGCAGGAAAACCGTTTATATCAGCTTGGCTGCTTTAATTTCGGTTTAAACCCTCCAATCGCAACCCTCTCAAGGATGAGTCATGAAAGAACGACACTACATACTGACTAAATTCAGTTCTCTACTCAGTAGTCACTGACCCGGCAAGTTGACTAGCAGCAGCAGGAGCAAGCCGGCGGCGATGTGCGGCGGTTGCTCGGCGCGCCAGCCCATGCCTGCGCTCCCATGTCACGGCCGCGCACGGCGACTCATCGTCGGTGCATCACCTACGGCAAAATAGGATAATACAACATTAGAACAGTATCACTCAAATCGTCCCGATCTAGGATGTAATATGCTTGTAAGCAAACGTTTTTGTACCGAATCACTAACTGCGTTATTCGGTTTTGGGTAAACCATCTGCTTACCTAATATTTTTTTTTTTTATAAATAGTTTTGTTCGTCAGAAAATACACCTAAATATTTAAATTTTAAAATATTCTTCGTCAAGTTGAACATTTTTGTTTTTTAAATTCATTTGTAGTACATAACATATAAGTATTCGTAGATTAGAAATACATGTCTGTATATTATAAACATAATTATGTAAGTAAATGGGTACTATCTGTGTATGTCGATTATTCTAATCATAAGTATCCGAAATTAAAATTAGGCTATTGGGGATTTCCATTATGTATAAATCTGTTGGACCTCAAATTTGTTATGCTGACGTGGTTTTGCTGCAGGCGACTGCATGCAGGTCGTCGTAGACTCCTAAACGTATAACGTCTTTGGTGTCAGTGAATTAGACAGTTATAAGATAATTTGCGTGCTGGCTTTATTTATTCTATTAAGAGTTTAGGCGCTAAAATGTTTTAATTCTGTTTACGAATAATATACTACATACAATAAACATTCACAAACATACATCCAAGCCCGCGCTCTAAAATCATCTGTGTTACGGGTGACATGGACATACACAAATATGACCTCACAAACATCCAGGACCCGAGCGTCATATATACGCCTGCCCATTCTTCACTCGGCAGACAGGTTCACTACCAACTGAGCTAAGGGATCGTCAATATAAAACTATGCTGTGATGAAGTATTTATGAAATGTCAAAGTACATTTTCGAACAAAATTTTTGTGAAAGCTGTGTTATTATAATGTAATTAAGCACTAATTTATTAAAAGGAAAATTAAAGTAAGACAAATGGCGTAGCTGTGGTCGCGATTGTGGATAACAACAGTGAGGGTGATGATGATAAAAATGTGTTTTTGATCGCTCCTAAGAAGCGTAACTATTATATAAGGGATATACATATCTATAGTAGAATAAATTATTATTTTACGTTGGTAAAGATGAGAAATAATTTTGAAACCCAATTGAAATTTTGTAAACGCCATTAAATATAATTCCATCCGCGTAGCCACTATATGTGATATTCAGTGCCTTTGCCCATTTGATGTACTTTAATATGTCTGTTACATTTTAAAGTGAAAAAAATTTTAGGTTAAGTCGTCGTTGTTTTTGTCGGTGTTCGGGCTCTCTAAAGATCACCGCCACTCCACTCTCTGCAATCGAGGAATATCGTGGAAAATTTAGGTGCGTTCTCAGTTGTAGTGGAACTATTGTGTCCTACAGTTAGTTACTGACGAGGTGAATCAAATTCTGGTAACCTTCAAAGTAAGAGTCCACTCTATTGCTATTACACGCCTAAAAACTGCTGCGAAATCTAAATCATTTGAAAAATCCTTCAGTTCAAACTGAATTTAAAACGAGAAATATTTTGTGGCCTAGTAACCCAAACGGTATCGTTCAGTTGCGTCATCATCGTTTTGTTTTCTTTTGCAGGTACATGGCCTTTACATCGCGCTTTGTCCTTGGACTACTTTGTCCAGTAATAATTGCACTGCATCACGATATGTTATGGAGGTACCTCCTACTTTTCTGCCCTCCACGTTCGTGTGCTCCAACAGTAATCAGCTTATTGATTTTGTTCTTACTCGCTTTCATAAGCTACTTTTGAATTGTGACGTTGTATTGCCTGCCTTTTACCGTGTTTCCTTTGGCTTTGCGGTTGATGAATGATTTGATAAAGATCTCTACTCAACTTTTATTGAATAAATGGGCTTAAAGCATTGATTTCTTTGTATTGGTGACCTGATTTGAATTTAATTTAAAGTCGTGAAATATAGCTTCGACTAAGCGGCGATTTTTTTGGGAAATTCAACCCGAAGTAGTGGAAAGTTATTGTCGGTGACATATTAAAGTCTGACGATAAATTATGTTCACTCTATATTCCTTTGTAACGGAGAAGGGAATATCCAAAAATAATGTGGAATTCAAAAAATGTTGCTCATTTCACCCAATATATCTTGCTTATTTGAATAGGTGAGACTTGCGGTAACAAAAACATTAACTAATTTTTTTATGTTTATAGCCAGCAAATATAGGCGGGAATATGACGGTAATCATTGTCAGCCATGAACATTTTTAAAACTGTAATCTTGGTTTTTCCTTCTAATACGGGAGAATTAGGTAGTTAATTGGGTATTTGGGGATGAAATAGGCAATATTCTTGTTTTTATTATTTCTCTAGGTGGTACTATTTTACGGGAACCTGCTGTTGGATTCTACGTAGATTGACGTTCGAAAAGTGTTTGTAAAAACCAACTTCGAATAAAATATTATTTCATTTCATTACGCTCAGTCCATTAACATAATATTTCCCGTGTTTTCTAATGTCCAAAGCAAAGCAAGAAGCAAATATCCAAAATCTTATTTTAGGTCTCTTGACCTAATCTTCTTTCAATCTTTGTAGATTCATTCCGCCAACTGACATATCTTTCTTTGATATAACGCCCCTCAGCTTTGCTTTATTGTAACGATGTTGTAATTCCTTATATTTGAGTGTATACGGACTTCCGACCCATCCACTACTAGACACAAAAAATAAACCATCTAAGTCCATTTCCTGAAAAGGGTATTACCAATACTTTTAGTAAGTTTTCCAGATATTTTCAGACTGCTCCACCTGGAAAGAATAGAGATCTATAGTTACTAGTAACATCTGTAACACATTTGCTTGAAAGGCCGCGCATTGTTTTACAATATACTTCAATTTGAATAAATTCTGTATACAAAGAGAAAAGGGAATAAATTGACTACAATACCACATAACAGGTTCTAGTAAGCCTACATGGCATTGTCTCCACAAAACTTATTCTGTTAATATGACCTCAATGGGAAGAGATGAAAAGCTATGAGAGGTATTAATAAAACAACACGTGAAATAAATTAGTTGTTTCACATTTCCAAACGACATCTTTTCATATGCATAATTATAATACAACGTAAATAATGGACCTAAAGCGCTAAACGTCAATTAAAAGTCAAAGAAAAACTTGGTGATTTATTTCTGAGTCTCTTGGCGTAAACCGAGTACAGATTATGTGCTACTACTCATCTCATACAATCAACGGATTGGGTGGCACTGTTCATTATATAATGGATTTTTTTTTTACAGAAAATCTCGCAATCAACTAACTTTTACTGTCTATTATAATTCAAAAATTTGAAACAAATAAAATACCGCGTCAACATCCCCCATGCCAATGACTTACGTCAGCTTGTACTGATTATAAGTGATTCAAATTATTGAAGACTCGTTATACTGAACATAGCATGATTTTTTTTATTGCAAACAGCATCTTCATATAAAGTATTAAAGTACCTAGTATAAAGTGTCGATATTATATGCCTTCATAGAGTAAACGGAATGTTGTTAACAATGTAACTTGTTATAACATTTTAAGCTTGTGCTGTAACAGTCCACAATAAGCGATATTTTTTTTTGTGATCTGTGCAATTGCTCTGTGACCAAATGTAGGTTTAAAGAAATTTCAGGATACCTATCGAAAAATTCAGTATTAATTAGTATTACTCACTAATACTAGTTAGACGAGGTAGAGCCCAATACAGGATATTATATAGGTAGCAGAAACTAAAAGTAACAAATTCGTGTAGTAAAAAACCTAACATGTGAACAATATCTGCATTCAGAATATTCATGTGATGTTTTTTATATGTTAATAGCCGACAAATGAACCGACGAGCCACCTGATGGCAAGTGTTCACTGTCGCCCAGAATCAGACCATCAGCAAGACCAAAGGAAAAGAAAGTAAGAAAGAAAGTTAGGCAGAATTTGAAGATTTAATCGGAATTAATTAAATCGTTTCACAATTTATCAATTTATCCATCCTTAAAGTCCAGTGTACCTACCTCTCTTAGTCATGGTATTCTACTGTAATAGACGAGGTTATGCGACCAAGTCTCTTCTAAGATTTTCAAGATCGTGAGGCTCTCTACTAACAATTCCATGCAGTTTTATCCAGACGGTACCCGTGTACTGTGCTAAAATTCTTTACGTGCGTAGCCAGCTACCAGATTCTTTTTATAGCAACAGTGATATGTTTTTAAATGTTACCACTGATCATCAGTTGTTCTGTTTGCTGGTTTTACGGTTATACACTAATTTGTTATTCGATTTTATTTATCCGGAATATTTGTCGTGTGTGATAAAGTTTACCTGCTTATTTTATGTTTATTTGTCCTACCACTAAATTGAAATGTATATTTAATATTCACATTTCTTCTACTAATGCGTCGTATATTTCATCGTGTGACATTTCGTCTTTTACTTTGATACGTAGTTTTGTTCCTTTTTTATTTTAAATATCGCCAATAAATCATGTCAGTACTCATAATATGTTAACTTGTAGGTTATTTATTGATTTGTTGTAGTTTCTTGTCTATGGTCTATGTTGGTATCTTGTCAGGTGTGTCTTGGTACTGGCGGTGGCCTTGTGTGTCGCGTAGCAAAGAGATACATGTTCAACTTCGATGATATTTTATTGAATTCAGATAATTGTTTTTCTGCTTCGACAATAAATAATTTATAGTAATCATATCAAATATGATATAGCCTAATATTTAATATTATTTACATTGGGGAATTAAATTTATAACTAAAAATATATAAATTATCTTAAAATACACGCGTTTCAAGACTACAAGAATTAGGTAGAGAATATCAAAAGCTATGTTCGATAATATTATTTATCAGTATAAAGTTTGTGATAATAAAAATTTAGTTTAAAATAAATATCTGAACTTTTTAAATGTAATAATTTGAAGTGCATGATAATTTCGTAACATTTTGTGTTCCTAAATTATGTAAATTATAATTCTGTGAACGTTTTCAATGCCGCTTTTATTGTGTAATTGAACAGCGTTACAACTTTCGGTAGGAGTTTATGAGAAATGTAAAGTATATTTCAATGTTTAATTTACATTATAATTTGGCGCCCATGGTTTTGAAGTCGCTACCATAGGCATCTGTAGTCACACAACACGTACTTTGTTCACGACTTTTCTATGTCGCTTTCCATTTCTTCGTGAATAATTCCATATTTATAAATTCATATTTATAAAAAATATTCACTTTATATTCACTTTTAATTAATGTGTTTATCTGCTGATTTTATAAAGCCAATAAATTCAGTATTTAAAGTCGATAACAAGCATGTGGTTTCCGATCTTATTTTAAATTCAAATGTCACAAGCTCTGACAATCTCAAAAATGGTAATTTTTGGAGATCATTAACTTCCCAGCGGTTCAAGAGGTTCGTGGTTTAGCGGTCAGCGGGTGCGCTGCGGCCGTTGTCGGGGCATGATATCGATTTTCGTACCTTGACGCACGGGGTGAACGCAACGAGGGTCTCGCGGCGAGCCGATGCGTGCTGGATGCGTGGCGAGTCGGGCGCTGTGGCAGATCGCGGGGCTCCGTCATCTGTGGAAGGCGGTCATGGGCTCGCGGCTGGTGTGCGCGGGGCGCGTGCGAAAGGTCGCGCGGCGGGCCTGTCACTGCCGCCCGCGGTCCCGTATCGATCGCTGCGCGCGCAGGCCGCCGCCCTCGCACATGAATGGTCCCCGGTCCCCGGTGCGGGCTCACGTGCTCGGCTCGCGACGGCTCGATGCCTCGCCGGCCCGACTTCCCGTGACCTCCTCCTGGCACGCTGACGTAGGGCTCCAACTTTACTGACACCCTTGGCTATAAGTTTGGTACATCGTTGCCACTTATGTTTTCAGAACATTTTACTGAACATTTTTATTTCGAAACCAATATATTATTACACTTGATTTTTAACTTACATCATCGCGCACATTATACATTTTAACTATTGAAATATCGGTAGAAAAAACAAAAATCGCGAGGACCCGTTATAGTTAAAAATACATCACACTTCTTAATTTATTTCAGTAGTGTTTATTGTTGTAATAATTGTCTATCTATTTGTAGAAACTATATAATCATTTATCGGTTATACCTTCGGAAGCTAACTAAATTGTATTTACAAATAGAAAAAAAAAGCCATAAAGGAACGTAAAACATAATCATTTAGAGTTTGTCAACTTGATCAATGTAGAGGTTTATCCCTTCAACGGATTTAAAATGCAAAAAAATCCTGTCAAAAGAATTAAAAATGTAGACAGAGCAACAGATATACTCCTGCTCCTAGACGTCGGTTAAACATAGCTTATAGAAATAGAACTAGAAGAGTAAATCAACATGATTGATGTTATTCATAAACAGTACAGCCTGAGGTGGTTGCGGTGTATTTTTGCTGTACTACCTACGAATAATACCAACCTCATTAAGTATTCAGCCTGTGGTTGTATTCTAAGGACCTTTAATATTTTGATATTATTATTTTAACCATTCATCTTTTTACGTAAAAAAATCTCTTTGAAACATGTATCTACTATTCGGAGCTTGAGAGTTGTTTTATTATTCTGAGAGACTTCTTGAAATTTCTTCAAGATGATATAAAATTTTTATTAGTAGAATAAAGAATTATCCAGTAGAACCCGTTGACAGGTCCCATTAGACTACAAAACTCAAAATAACGTATTTGAACCTACATACAGGCTCCGAATACAATAGACTCAGCGAGCCCTTAGGTTCAGTGTAACGTTCAATCCACCTGCATCCCTACGAGAGTGCTTAACAATTGTACTACTCAACGCGGCGCTCTCGAATAACGAACGTAAGGGCTTATTATAGGAAACTTGTTACGTATCCATTAAACCCTTTCTTAGCTCGGTACGTTTTGTGAAAATTTTTGTTAACATTTCAACGATGGCACTAAGATTGTAAATGGCAAAGGTCAGTTGTTGTTTTATGATATTATTGTATTGAATTATATATTACATTGCGTTCATAAGAAACGCATGGAATTCATTGAAATTAATGCCCCTATCTTGATTTAAATATTAGATAGATATAAAAACAAAAGTATTACGGAAACTACAGGATTGAGGAATGTTTAGATGACACAGTTTTAGATGGCAATAACTGCTTGTTTTTTTATTGTTCTCTCAGACTATTTCCCCGTTTTATTAAGCCTTAAAAAATGTAAGTTCTTTTCGGTCTTATTTTTCTCTTACGAGTATAAAAAGATAAATTGAAATTAAAACAGGTGCCAGATGTAATATTATTGTTAGAATAATGCTTTAGGCCAAAGAGCAAAGTTATTTGCAATGTCAAACCAAATCGTCAGATTCGACTTCGACTGAAGGTTACGGCTAGGGCCGAATAATCGGTTTAAGCCTGGGATAAAATCGCACCTTAGTTCGTTCACTAATTATTTATCGTAGGATTTGGAGAATGTTCAAAGCAGCTACGAAACGTAGCGACAAAATAATCAAGATTTGTTAAATATTTGAAACCATAATACGGCCCCCGCGCAGTTCTAATTCGTCTTTTAATCAGCTTGTCGTGTCGCAGATGCTGATGAAATACAGGACTTATTTATAGTCGTCTCTTTAGCACAATATACGTTTCATAATCATTGCAAAGTTAACAATGTGCCTTCCCATTAGAACAAGCCAGAGATAACGCAGTGCCAATCTAATTTCCTGATCGGCGGCTTCCTGTTCGAAGTTGACACATCCATGCACCACTAACTCGTGTTTTCCATAATGTTGTCAAAGTTGTGTAATATCGATAAACCCGTGAGGGAGTGGTGGACTCGAACTCTTCTCTGAGAGGTGACCGGAGCCTACCAGTGGTACAATTTTTGTAGTGATTAAGTTAAAATTATTTGTAGGTTAATTTTATTTGTTTTAATTTTTACCGAAATACACCATTTGGTCTCGAATAACATAACAAGATCTGGAGCATGGACTTAATACCTATTTCTAATTTTAAAGCTATGAAATAGCCACCCAGTAAAGCGTACGGCATTTGTAAAAAAAGAAATGAAATCTTTAAAATTACCTAATTTTACCCCACAATTACATTAACTCCAGAGGCAAGTGTCCTCCTAAAAATATTTGTAAAATGTTTAACTAATATTATAAATGTAAGCGTATATCTCTTGGGATGGTTAACCTTAAGTTACGCTAAGGAATTTAATGAAAATTAGATTTATAACACATTATCATTCACATTCCAAACTGTTCCCCTGCAGCGCTAGTCTTAAAATACAATACAAATACTTTTATTTGCACACCAATTTTATACAGTATATAAAAATACAGAAGACAACGAAGCGACCGGCGTCTTATTACTAAAAAAGCAATTACTTCCAAACAACCTTAATAGAATGTGAGGGACACAAAATGTGAGGAATAAAACCACAAAGGTTTTCAAAGGCGGATTGGCAGACTTCACACCTTTGAGAACATCATGGTAATCACTTAGGTTCATATTATGACGTTTTCTTCATCGAACCAGGTGATAAATAATTTATAATATGGACATAAGTTTGAAAAATTTGAGGTGCAAGGTTCGCATTCGGGTCCTCAGTGCCGGAGACCGTTCTACCAAACACGACGTTATCCCTGCTTACGATGTAGGAGTAGCAAATATCATATCAAACTTTATTATTAAAAATATATATTGGGTCATTTTAGATTTTACAGGCCCAATGAGATCATTGGTTACGTTCTTATATTATAATTAGGTTGTGTATTCGTAACCTACTGTAGCTTCCATACTATTATTTGTCTCTTATTCCATGGGAATACGTCTATTTTCCGGGACAAAAAGATACTATTCCTACAGGTTCGTTAGAACTTCATTGTTAGTATTAATGTCAAATGACAGTGGCATTATGATTATGGTCAATTTAATTGACTTTATTTCTTTTTTAACTCTCCTAGCCTACAATCAGGGACTTCGTTAGCTATATTTTGAAATCAAGGGGGATTTAATCTGGTCCCTTCTTTAATACAGTTGTCATTAAATTTAAAAATAAATTCTGAAAAAGAAGATTCCTTCTTAGCTCCCTGTCGACTGCTGTATTGTAAGTTGAACAGGCCGTCGAACTCTCAATGGCCCGCAATCAGTATCAGTACGGTGCTTCACCTGCCTAGTTGGCTACTATCGTTCATTAATTCTTCATTAATTCTTTTTATAACGTGGTTCGGTCGCAGTGTCGGAGAACCAGTTACCAAGGGAGTTCACTGTTTCTTTTTTGGTTCACAATTTTTTTGGGTAGGTAAATATCTTTGTTATTACGGATGTGTATGAGCGGCGATGATCTTTAGAATCAGGTAGCCCGACAGCTCGCTTGTCAGATATTTTAGGTATCTGAAACATACGTAAGTAGGCCAAAGTTTGGATGAGGCAACGTCTTTTCATCACAAAAACGAACGAAAGAATTAGGTAGCCACAGAGCGACGTGTTTGCTTCAAAAAGAGCTTTTGACTGTTGACACGGCCTCCGCTAGTGTGTTGTGTACAAATATTCTTATTTATGTATAACTATTCACCACCAAAGTTCTCTGTGGCAAAATAAAAGTATGTACATAACAATAACTAGAATATTAGTGTAGTAGTCGAGTGCACGCGCCCATGACTTTTCGAAGATAAATGTGTGTATATTTGGAGTCATCACTGGCTTCGGTGCAGGAAAACATCGTTAAAAAAACTATGTGAAATCTTACTATTATTATCTTAGACTTGTCAAAAAAGAGATCAGCGGTTTTGGTTGTGTAATGTTAATTGAAACAAGGATAATTGATATCAATGTAGTTGGCTTTTATTCGGGCACTGAAAGCTATGAATCAATATAAAGAATGACATTCTACATATAAATTGGTTATACAAGACCACTCTTAAGTTTTATCTGTGCATCGTGGCATCGTACTCTATACTCCCGTACTCAATGGCTGCACTAAACCCTCTGTGCTGAGGGTGGCATAGACGTACAAAATGAGACACTACAAACACACGACCCGATAACCATCTTTTATCCGGCCTATAAATGTTTGCCGCCGGCTGGAAATCTAACGCGGGAACTCTCACGGCTTACAACGTCACCTTAAGATTACGTATTAAGTAGAAACAAAACGGAAATATCCAGTTACAGTACTGTGAACAAGTAGGATACAACCACTTTTTGGTTGTAAAGTGGTATCATTATTGCTTTTGTGCATACTTATATCATTTTAGAATTATCCGTTAAACGTTACACACTTTTATTGAACGGTGTGAGAATACTATATGTACATTAAGTGTTGTAAAGATGATGATTCATAGTTATTTCAAGGTACTATAAGAGGCGCTGTGGTATAATTATTGACTTTCGTTTGTTTATAAGTAACAATACAACAAATACAATTATAATATACCAAGTTACAATGTAGAACAATGTGTGTCGAGCTTGCTGGTGGTAACAAATATATTATCCCTATAATCGTTCTCGAAGAAAATATCTAATTTACTTTGGTGCGGTAATAAAGTCTATCGTTTATTAAAAAACCAAGTTCAGGAATATAGGAGGAGCGTTTGTTTTTTTTATATTTCCAGATAAGTAAAACAACGTCACATCTCTTTGGAAAACAAGTTGATGGTGGAACAGCTGCACTATTGAGATGTAAGACATCGCACTGCGATGAAAAAATATCCAGACGACCATAATTTAAATCAAAAGTAGATCCTACGTCATTTATCACCATTTTATGTCTTATATCCCCTCGGTCTCGGCAGGTTGAAACAGCGAAGTTCAGAGGACAATATTGATCATCGGCTTGGTAATAATAATAATGTATATTTAACGATTTTTTAAGCCACATGTTTTGGTAGACATCAAGACATCAAGTCCTTTAAATACTGCGATTAAAAAGCGGTATCTTCAGCTTAGGTTACTTTCTGCCACCCCATGAAATGCTTCCGACGCAGTTGTGGACAAATAACGTGAACACACAGTTTGACAGACAAAAATTCTAAAAAAATAATAGTTAAACCTAAGTGTTATTTAAAACAAAAAAAAATGTTTAAATATTTTTATTAATACAGACAATGTATTTAATTTATTGATAAAGATTTGTTTAGCTGTCGAATCATTTGCTGATTAAAGGGTAGGCACTAGTTATATGATAATATTGTTAGATTTAAATTCATCTCATATTTGTCATTACGATTGAGTTGCCGTGTGATGAAAAAAAAAACACGCAAGAAATAGCCTTGTCACTTATAAAATTGCTATGAATCTAGGTACTTTCTCGCCGCAGCATTGTATTTTAGATATAATTTAAAGTATAAAAGCCTCGAACTAGTTAAAATATAACTTTCTAAATATTGCGACTTGTGAAATTTATTTTATTCCGTCGCCGACATGCAACAATTTAATGGGAAGCAACAACAGCGCAGAGCAAGTACAAAGGCAACTTGACAGTTATATTTTTCAACTTTGTCTACACATTTCGGCTTTGAAACTTGTGGAAGAAAAGCTTTATTTTCTTAGGGTTTATTATTAGGTTTTAGGGTTATTTGGCTTAGGGTTTATTTATTAGGGTCTTCACAAAAGCAAATATCAAACAAACAAATTAATAAAAAACCCTACCTTTAATGTCTATAGCCAGGAAAAAAACAAATGACTTACACGATAGAAAATAGTCACCGCCAATCATGCACATCTATCTGTAACACCAGCTGCCTCACAGACACATTGCCGGCCACGAACGAACCGATGTATTCTAGCGTTCAAACACTGAACGGACATATTCAGACATTTCTCATGGTTAGTACATAAAACAAAGCAAAGAAAATCAGTGCACTTGGTATGCGGAACAAGGTCCAAACTTTACAAGTCGGAATGTAAGTTCAACATCGATCCTATTACTCTTTTGTCGGAGCGTAACTTTAAAGTATAGAATTTAGTGTTATCGATAAAGTTGCGGGTGTCGCGGCCAAAGCGGATTACGCGGCAGCACCCACTGCCCGCTGCCCCAACATTCTATTTCGGGTTGAGAGCTCGCTGAAAATACAAATTTTTAAGATCGGATAAAAAACCGATGTAAAAATCACTGGCTCTAGTGGAGATTCAAGAGAACAATTCAGTACTATGATTGTATTTACAGTGTTTTAACACGCTGCTATTTGCCTGACCGGATATATATCAATGTTGGTACAATATAAACCACTACTCTGATCAGGAGCTGATTTGCGTACATCACACTTTTGAGAAAATTATGGAGAAATTTAATGTATATGCAGGTTTCATAATGTTTTCCTTTACCGAAACCATTAACTAAAATAAATATATATTAAATAGAAAATCAAGCAGTGATAGCCTAGTGCGGTGCTTCTCAACACTATTTATGTTCCCGTAAATTAATTAAAATTCAAAAATTCCCTTAACAAAACTTTTCATTTATGAGTACCCCTCCCATGATAACTCTTAATGTACTCCTAAAAATGTGTCCCGTTTCTCTTAAGGTCTACCACCTTAGTAAGTTATTAGTTATAAGGTTCATTTAAAAATACACATTGTTGACTTAATACATTGTATTAATGTTTATTTTAACTTCTCAGTTTTTCCCCCATTATCAATATAATTTTCACAGGTTGGAAATCGCTGGTCTAGTGGTTTGAACGTCGGTCTCCCAACGGGAGACTAGAGTTCGAAATCTGCACGCACATCTAACTTTTCAAATTATGATTAATTATCACTTGGTTCGGTGGAGAAAATCATCTTGAGGAAACCTGCATACCTGAGAGTTCTCCATAATGTTCTCAAAGGTGTATAAAGTCCGCTAACCTGCACTTGGTCACCGTGGCGGACTATGGTTTTAAATCCTCTCAGGGAGAGAGGAGACCCGAGTCCAGCGGTGGGACAATTATGGGTTGTAATAAAGAAATAGAACATAAAATGAGAAAAGCTTAAGTGAAACTTTGTACTGCCGAGAAGTAATATTTTAACTTTTCTTTCTCGCTAGTCACAACAAATTTAGCGTAAGGGTCTTCAATTTACGTTTTTCGGATCATTACATGAAGATAAGGGCTACTTATGTACCTAATACATATGGATGAATATGTTTATAGGTTTTGACAGACACAAGTTTACGGGTGTACTGGGCAGTAGTGGGACATTTATGGGCTTTGATAGACACTGTCCAGGAACTTCTCGAAACAATTTTTTAGGATCTGTTAATGGTTAGTTTTACGTTTACAACGAACTTTAAGGCGTTCATTAAAAATGGTGGTAACGTTTAAGGTCGGTAGCCACTTTTTAGTGGCATTTGAAAAAAAAATTGTGCAGAAAAAAATATAAAAAACTAAATAAATGTAAAATAAAGGCAGGTGAAACTTGATGGATCAGATATATGGATCAGACACCGACTTTCATTATACACCAATTATGACAAAAATCAAACATTTCGTCGTTTTCAGCATTGAGTAAGAAACATGAAAATACCTTCTGGAGAACGATAGGTAAACGTTTTTATAAAAACGATTATTGAAAAATAAATTTATATCCACTACAGTTTTTGGGGTAAATATTTGATCAGTCGATAGTTACTTCTGTATTTTCACATACTTCAATTAATTATCTTTCAACGCCAATTGATAAGGAAAAGTAAAAATATGTAACTATTGATAGTTAATTAATTTTTAATATTTTTTGCCTGCCTGTCCGAATGCGATGACCTCGCGAAGAAGTCGGGTTTTCATCTAGGGATTTTCATGCGGTTTTGTTTAAGAGATAGAGTGATTGACGAGCAAGTATTAAGATTAAGATGTATGACGTAAACATGACAATTGAGTAAAATTCTTCATTATACAAGTAACAAGTTTTCGGGTTCCGTTACTATTTCTGAACCTAAGGCTATTTCTCGAAGAGAAGCGAAGATAAATTGCATTAAGTATACTAACAAATTTATTGGTTGACTGCATATTAAAGCATATTAAAACAAAATTTACTCTGCTTCATATTTTCAAAATAAAGCTTTACGAAGCGGCGAAGAATTTAAGTTGTGGTTTAGTATGCTCGAGCGAACGGAAATCAAGGGAACCATTATACAAGAAAACCCGACGCGAATTCTATTATTCTTAGATATTGAAAATTCATAAAAATATTTGAACAATTCAAGGCAATCCTATAGTCTACCTTATACAGGAGCCGAAGGCATTTGATTGACCCTCCTTTATTGAATTCTAACTTCCTTTGATCAGAATATCTGGCATTCTTTTGGAAATAATCACATATACCGCTGTATAAAGTCAGTAAAAATTTAGTTACGTAGTTTCAAAGTACCGAGAAATCTCTCCCGTAACTAAATTGTTTTTATTTCATTTAGCAATGTTATGTACCACATTATTACGTACATAATATTACATATCTATTATTATTGTTATTTACATGACGAGAGTTTTACACTCGCCACTAATTATTCAGAGCACATTATCATAAGAAAATATATGAGTGAAGAAAAATTCCATAATCTCTGATTATAAAATTAGAATCGCGGCTAGCGTTGGGCCAGCGCAGTATTTCTGTAATTTTACCCACAAATCCAATTCGAAGTTAATTTCGCAGGGAACAATTATCATTGTTAATTTTATCTTAATATTATAATATTCTGACCGCAAATTACGCTTTGAATTTGAGTTGTGATATAACAGAATACTATACTGTTTGGTATTTGTAGTGATTTTTGATGTGGTAACAATTTGTTACGGATTTAAAATTTAGCCAGCTGGCTAGATATAATTTGTTCCGTAATATAAATTAAATGTGACTTATCAGTCTTTAAATATAGAACTTGTAAATATGTTGATTACAGTGCCATCTGAATAAAACAAAAAACAACATAAATTCAACCGGTTTAGTCGTTCAGAAATACACAATCACTGCAAACACCGAAGATTATGTCTATAAATATATAATCTGTGGTTAAATTACAGGTTTCTAAACTTGGTAGTAGCAGTATTTGTACTGCAACTATTAAATACTCGGAAGTTAGTCTACATCCCCGGTTTGCAGATAACATTAGTCATCTGTCGCATTAGATGCAGGTGTCTAAAGCGGTCGATGTTGGTGCGCTACGATTTAGCGCAATTACCTACAGCACGGAATCGAGATGTTTTTGATGCATTCCCAGAATACTCGATTATAAATTTTCAGGGAAAGTACTTACACTGATCATCTATGGATATACTTTGATAGTAATATAATATTACACGTTAGTGCCAAGTGCAGCCTTCGTTATAATCATTCGTAACTATGTCATCGCTTCAAATCTTTTTAAAATTGCAGATTGGTTGTCAAGACATCTTTAATAACATTATGGGTGATTTACACTGATGCAGGTTACTCACGACGTTTTTCTTTACTAATTTATTTATATTAATTTCAAATACACGCATTGAATCGATAAATTACAGGTGCTTTCATGTTTCAAAGTAAGGTCCCTCGCGGCCGGATTACGGGTCATAGAAAACAAAAAGCGGTGTACATTGTGAAAGTCGTGGTAGGTGATATTTGTGTACATTTCATTGTGATTAAATGTACCGAAATATGACAGTCGATATCATCAATCTGTATCAATTGTAACGATTACTGCAACAAAAGGTAAAGACAACGTAAACCTATTTAATGATATATGTCGCTGCGGTAATATTCAGTCGTGTGATGCAGAGACTGCAGAATGCGACTGCACTACGTCTGTTCCGAGTCATTGGCAGTCAGTCGCATTGGACTATAACTGCTTGCGTTTCATGAATTTTCCTTGTATGTTTATCTGACCACATTGTAGATGGTGTTAGCAAAAACATTTTTTATTTCTATAGCCGACACAAACGTACAGATGAACAGATTATAAGAGGTCACCATTGCTCGTGGACATCATTAATATCAGATGCATCACCGACGTATTGCCGACCGAGAAGAGGAAAATCCTCTCGAGACAAGTTAAAAAAAACATTTCCAGTAAAGCCAGTAAAAAATCCGACCAACATACGAGTACAATGGATTAAACTGGGTCGCACAGAATTCAGCCTTTATGACTGTATTGGGGCAGCGTAGAATCTCCCCAAAACCCATGCTGGAAGTACAGGGTGGTGGTAAGGTTTCGCGTAAGGATTATAATTATTATCAGTGTAATTATTAAGTCATAAAATAAAATTTTGCTCTCTCGCTTAGTTGTAGTCTGACTGCAAAGTATACTATATGTTTATACGAGTTGTAGTCTTCTCTTGCATAGTTTCTTAGTTGATTCTTCTTCATAATAATACGTTTTTTCGATAAAGATGTGAAATAAAATTTACGTGCATAATATTGTAAATTATAGTTTTTTTAGCTATCTATATAGCTATGGATATTTGTTTGCTTGTTTTCGACTAAGTAGTACCAATGGAATATACTTATATATTGCGCGGTTTTTACTGAGTATCGGCTCATATTTACGATAGGAAAAGGTCGCTGCTCCCTTAACACAGAAGTAATTAAGTCAACTTTATCTTTGAATAAAAATTAAATGAAGCTAACTTAAGTGACACGAGTAACGCAAAAAGTATATTGTTTTTGTTATTTTTGTAAAATGAAGAATGCTTTCAATATACATAAATTTTGGGCTAATTCATAAGCCGTGATAAATAGAACAAGGACATAACTGCTATAAATATCTGATTGTCTACATTTCCTTTTATAGTCCCACAGAGCTCGAGTATTGCTATTATATCATCAAAAATTTTTCAGCTATTTCGAGTGCTTTTCTGGCTGCTGCAAATGCTAGAATCGTCATTGGCTTTTGACTCGCCAACAGTGAGTACAAACGTAATATTTCCCGTTTCAATTTGCGTGGTCGCGTCGGAGGCGTGCACTCGTATAATTAGATTGAAACCGCATGCATGCATGCGACATTTGTAACTGAAGAACTAAGCGGATTTCCCTTTAAATTGTTGACTGGCGACACGTTGGCAATATCTTTGGTGCTATTAATGATCATGCGCGGCAGTAGCCACTTATCTAGGTAGAGCAGTTGCCTTTTGTTTATTTAAAAAAAAAACTTATTATCAACAACTATTAATAAATTGTCAAGTCATTGACCAAAAATTTTTTTTAGTGGTGGCTCAAATAAAAACTAACTTATATTGAGATTAGGTTTGTAATACAATATTATATGCAAATACTCAAAAAATAAAGTAATTTTTTTATTATCAATATCTATATAGCATAAAACAAAGTCTGGGACTAAATGTAAATCTGTATGGATTTAAAAAAAAAACTTCTGCACGAATTTTTATGCGGTTTGTCTTAATAAATAAAATGTCCCACAAGGAAGTTCTTAGTGGATGGGATAGAATTTATAAAATGCCTGATAAAGGGGAATAACAATTATGTTTTCCAAAGCGAAACGAGAACGATTACCAGTAAGAAGTAAACAATGAACTTTTCTTGCGTTGGACACTTGAACATAACACAATCATGACATTCGATTCAAATTGATTTGGAGGATAGACTGCAAATCGAATCAAAAAGTAATTTCATATAGTTTGCAACAGAAAACTAATGTAGTTTTGTCTTATTGACGTACAAAAAAATGTAAATACTTTAACGATTGGTATTTAAAGATGCAGCGCACTCTGAAGTTTTAAAATGTCATCTGAAAAAGATACCGATGTAATTTTGCATCCGAACGATCGTCGGTTAACTCCGGCGGTGCTCAGACGTACAATTTCCGCTCGGCTAATGTGATATTCTGTGTCAATTTGCACTGGCGATACTGCAATTGCTTACTCAAACGTAAACTTTATTAGTAGTTATAGACCACCGTTTGCAATTATTGTTTAAAGATAGAATTTACTCGTATCACTTTCTCTTAACGACAGGTAGGTATTACTTTTGAAATTATTTTTTGGGACAGATGATAAACGAAGGCTTTGCCAGCTAGTTCTGACTTATAATCTATATATTTTATAGCCTGGTGGTTTGTTTGTGCATGTAACTACGGATTTAAATGATACTTGATATGTGAATACCCATTGTTTTTGGTATGTGTCTTACAGATAAAAAGCGTCAACTTTCTGATGCGAAGCGAGTGTGGGTTACTAGTTTACAATAATCGTACAAAGCTATACAATAAAATTAATTAATCTAAGTAATATAAATAACTACAATCAATTATTTTACATTAATTTATTTATCCTATAGGTACTTACGAAGCTGTATTTTCGCTTTAGGAAGAAGCGGCAGAAAAATCTTCATAACTGGAACTTATTTTTGTATTATAATTTATTACTGTTATTATTTATGCAATAATGTATTTTTAACATTTTAGTATATATATATATATATATAATTACTACTAAATTTAGCAGGTTTAGCTGACGTCAAAATAAACTCACATTGGTTCATTTTAAGCAACAATAACCGGCTAACTCCGGCTCTCGGCTAATGTCATCCCGTGTCGATGCCATGCCAATAGTTGATCGTCAAGTAACAGGAAAATTGTATTAGTGTTTGAGGACTACCACTGCGGCCGACAGAATTACTCTCTTCATGCACAGAGCCGATTCACGTCTATGTCGTGGTCAGATAGCAGAATTGGCGATATCTTGAAACGATTGGTTATTCGACATAGACACGTAAAATGAACGAGCAATATCGTTTGAAAATATAGTTGAATCACAAATAATGTTAAAATTGATAGATATCGTTAATTAGTTTTCATTCTTTCGGCGGTAAATATTTTATAACATCTCACCATAATTAATAAAAAAATGTCGTAGAAAGTCTCATCTCAGGTTGACAAAGTGAGTAACCATTATCACGATTAGGGATGTATGGAGCTCCGTAACCGTAAGAGACTATCGGATATCCGCAATAAAATATATCCGAAACCGTAACTGAATCCGATAAAAAAGTTTCGAATAATTTCAGACAGGGACAGAGTCTAAATAAAACAAGTTACGCCAGGTTTCCGCCGGACGAGGATACACTAGCAGAGGCAGTTGTCTTTATTTGAGACAGTATTGATTATTTCATTTTTAAGGCTATTGTTTTATTCTGTAATTATAATATCATATAGTACCTAGAAATATAGTCAAACCTTGTAAATACATTATAATATAATTCTAAGTTGTAAATCATCCAATATCCATAACCGAAATTATCCGAAACAATCGGATAATCCGAAATAATTTCATGTCCGTAACCGTAACTGAAACCGGTATAATGGTATTCCATTATCCGTAACCGTACCCAGATCCGAAATGTCACATCCACAACAACCCTAATCACGATATTGTCAAATGACAAGTTGCCAGTTTGTGAAACGTGACAATTTCGAGGATGGACGGTTTCTTTGTAATGTTATCAGTTCTGCAATCATAAGCCAGTAGGAGAACATCTAATCTCGTTTTACTCCTGAAATATACTTATTGGAATTTTTTTAGATATACTAGCATTTTTATAAATTGTACACTATTTATGCAAATAGACCTGGCAAGGAGCACTCATTCTATTTGTAACTTTGAAATAACATGAACTACAAGCTTAATTTCATAAGTTATGCTGACTGTAGTCACCCCGTTATACAAATGCTGGCAACGTCAATGTCGGAGCCTGTAATAGCTTGTGTAAATCCAGATGTTGACCCTACCACTGGTTGCCCAAGAAACCGAAGCAAGAACGAACCTGACAAAGGGCTCTGGCGCATGAATAGGCGTCGTGGGTACCTTCTTATCATTTATATTCTGCAATGCTGTCTTGGAAGAATAAAGTGGAGAAGGAATAATAATTCGTGTAGTTTGGTTGTTCTGTTTGTAGAGTGTAGTTGGGTAGTTAATGGCAATAGTAATTCATAGTTTGGCTGTTATTTATACCCGAGCTTCGGAGGGCGCATTAAACCATCGGTACCCAGATATCTTTAGGCACTTCAGTTGACTCTAACCCTGGAATATCAATCCGTACTAGAGAAGCGTGATGCATGCTCCAGGCCGTCTCAATTGCGAGAAGAAACCTGCAGTTGGCTGCTAATGTGTTGAAAGTTGAAAGTGTTTCTTGACATTATACTATGTGATGATGCATATACGTCACAGTTAATCCCATGGGGCGGAGAAAATTGCGTAGTATCCGTCTGGAAGCCGTTTGAACGTGATATTTCCTGTATCAATTTGCGACACTGCATCGAAGCCACAGAGTAATTACATGAAGTCTATCAGCACTTCGCATCGACCTCGGATGTAAGTTAAGCAACGTGATAAACTTTCTGCGCTTTTTAATAATACATTGAAGTACTTTGCCTGTTTACTGTTACAAGCTATAATGATTTTTAAATCTCTACCTCTATATGTCAGAATAGAAACACATCCAATGAAAATTTCTGCGTGATTATTCCGGGGACAGTTTTGGAAAAGATCTGTTCTTATATGTATGTAAATATGAAACATTATGTAATTATTTGGATACGTTCAGTATGTATATGTATATCATTTGTCATATTATTTGGTTAGGATCTCTCAGTTTCTTTAGGTTGCTCTCTTTTTAACCCACATTTCTCTGCGTCACTCAGATTTGGCTAGTAGAGAATGACAATAGGTAGTATGTTCCTGTTTTGTAGTCCTTAGAGTATGTCTGAATACATTAAGGAATAAATAAAATAATAAGAAAATCCTTCTCTTTTGATACTTTCTTTTTTTTATTCTTCTAATGCTTACATTTTTTATCAGTCTGTGACGGAAAACGTACCTCTAAAAAGTGCGGAATTACAAACATATGTAGTCTATTTCTTTATAAACATAGATTATTCGTATGCTACTGGTGATTCTAATAAATTTTGAAACATTTCCAGTTGGTTCGAAAAAAATTTAACGAGAAAATTATTTTCTTCGTAAAAAAATATTTGCTCAAAGTATTGAGTGGAATAAATGTATAGAAATTTCCTATTAGATAGAACTAAATTTAAATAACATAAGTTATGGCCGGACTTATATAAAAACTTTTAACTATTTTTCACTTGCAAAATAGTTTCAAAAATAATTGTATGTATAACCCAATATTATAGTGTAGTATGGTGTATTGAATAAAATTTCCTTACCAGAACCCTCTTGAAGTTTCTATTCAAGTATGCGTTTTGTTTACGCGCAACAAAATGTCTTCTATTATAAAAAATGTTTGTAGCTTTAATTGATTCTTCAGAAATAAAGATTTTAGCTTTCGTATGTTTAACATATATTTTATTGTAAACAAAATCACGGAATACAGGAAAATTTACTTAATGGAAAATTCCGATAGCGGGAAGATTACAATTAATGATAGTTCATATTTTTGGCGAATTGGCTTGGAAAGTTAATGGGAGATTTAACCCTAACTTGGGGCCTTTGTTCACCAACCGCTAAATACAAGTTTTGGTGGACTTCAACTAGTAGTGACAATTGTTTGTCCACCTACTGTAATATATTGTGTATATATCTCCTACCTTCTCATTTATTCTATTCAATATACATACATAAAAGAACTTTTATCGTCGTCATTCAGGCATTAATCAAAGTCGCTTAGCGGAAATAGCTTCACGAGAGTTGGGAGCAAGAAATAGGTAACAAATGCGCGATTATCTTTCACCATAAATTTAGGATCATTCAACCTAAATTCTCCTGTACATGTTACTTTTGACATTTTTATACGAGGTGTGGATTTTTATTTAATATTTATTAGTGATTTAAAATTAATTTCAATATTACTTGGAAGTGTTTCAGTTCGTAGTACTTAGTACACCTAATGAAACAGATGAAATATCTCACTGTTCCTCATTGATTGACGATTAAACGAAGGGACCGAGTACTATATTGTCTCGTAAGCGTGGTGAGGTTGTGGATCGTGAGTAGAAGAAGGCGGGTTGAGTTTAGAACAGAAAGAGCTTTTTAAACAGCAAGTTATTCATATTTACGTGAGCACCTTCTAATGTCGCTCTCGTTTGCTATCGTATGATTATGGAGGCTTTTGGGTAACAAAAGAACTATTGTGTATTCCACTAATTACTCCACTAACCGGCACTGAACTTCCGTGGTGGAGTATTCTTTCCCATAATTACAAGAAGAAGTCCATCCATGCGAGTGAAGCAAATGGGTCGATGCTAGAAATGGAAGCTTTGAAAGATAAAAATAGCTTTGATAAATAAATACTTATTTCGCGAACGGCACGGGCGCCTAAATCGTGCATGCGAAAAGGTGAACACGAAACTTAATCAACTTAACAGCTTTTATTTATCGTCAGTATAGCGCTGCGGCGCCAACGAGCGCATGTTATAACAGACGGCTTCACGGTGTAATGGTCGAATCAATCGAAATTTATCACTGAAAATAAACATTATATCATAATATATGACTAACAATGTGTTTGTAAACTCCCCGTGTGACAGATGGTGTCCATGATTATCGTCCAGATTATCGGGAAACTTGTGTGAAAGTACATAATTCGACCCGACCAAACATACATGAAAGCTACTTAATGAAAAACATGTTATAAAAAAACATTTTACAACTATAAACCCAAAGTTATATTGTCATAATATGGTGTGGTGATGGTTAAACAGATGAAGTATATATATTAACAGTTACACAAACAACAGGTTAAACAGATGAAGTATATATATACTTCATCTGTTTAACCATCACCACACCATATTATGACAATATAACTTTGGGTTTATAATTGTAAAATGTTTTTATATTATT
>PDGT01000051.1:2263952-2361211 GCA_003671415.1 Megathymus violae
ATTTCGTGATTTATAAATTTCAGCAATTAAAATACTCGTGATCTTAATGAATTTCTTATTTTTATTTATTTAGTCTCGTTTTTGCTAAAAATATATATATATATATATATATATATGTATGTGTGTGTGTGTGTGTATATACATACAACAAGTATACTAGATAGTAAGTTGTATATACTTCCACCCCTAAACGCGAAAATTTCCCCGTATTTCAACTGAAATCTTTCGGAAGCAAGGTACGCAATGTAATCAACAAACTACTTTTAATTATGGAAGAGTACACCCACTTCAGGCCGCACACTGGCCGTCACATTGAAATAAGGTCACACTTTCAATTATATTATCACTGGTACAGGACATGGTTACATTTAAAGCATTTCAAGAATACGCCGGCTCAGGGTAGACAATAACATAAGGGCATATTTCTCATTGTCATTCAAGTCCAAATTACATTACAGTTCAAATCGGCATAGGTTTTTGTGTTTCGTTTCAATAAATGTTGTCATTAAAATTTTCGTTCAGGCAAAAATTAATTTCCGATGCATGGACGTGGGCTTATCTTTTGAAAAATAAAACACATGCCGTTATCGCTGTGGTCTCTTCATTTACCAATATCACGCAGCGCGCCGCGGCGCCGTGACGAGTCAGTGACGATATAATATACTGAAAATGAACCTTTCAATGACTCGCTGTTTGTGACACCGACGGTCACTCATGTCACGTCGCGTATAAATTGATAAGGCTGATATGAAAAAGGTCAACCATTATATTGTAACAGATTTAGATGATTACCGTAATTCGGTACGAGTAATGCTTTTTTACGAGTATGGTCTATTTAATATTCTTAAGAGACCAATAGCGTACTATAGGCTGTTTCGACTGGGATTAGAGGATTTAGTACCTGTTCCGAGTTTCAGTTTAACGCCTGGAGGCGTTTGACTAAGCACAACAATAACAATGGACACACGGAACTGCTCATGAAATACTGGTGACTTGTTACAGTGCTACACTTTGAGCCTGCGTTAAACAATTATCGTTAATTATCATAGTTATTACCAATAAGTTGTTACCATAATAAAAATCATAATACAAATAAAGCAAAGCAAAGTTGGATTTTTGAATAATTTAATTAGATTTGTTAAAATTTTTAAAATTCGTTAGCGGGCAAGATCACATCACGTGTATGTAAGTACGGATCAATGTAAAAATTTTCTTTTAACAAAGCGTCGCGTGTAAAAGTAATAATGAATGTTACAATCAAATCTCTGTAAGAACATCAAAAGGCATTTCTTTTCTTTGAGTCCAAGAGTACCTCCTACGTTACTTGGATCAACTTACTGAACAGCGAACGATGGCATGGCGATAGCGCCCTGGTATTTCCTGTTGAATGTCGCTCGGGCTCGCTCCGGGGCTAGCTTGGACCCATAATTTTTGGTAAGATTTTTTACCTATATGGCTAGCTACCATCCTCTAGAATCAATTATGATTTGTATTTAACGTGTTTCGATTGCAACATCGAAGAGCCAGTAGTCAACATTCCCACTTCCTGGTTGGCCGGCAGTACGTTGGTGACTATTTAAGTATTTTGGATGTTCATTGGTTGTAGTAACCAGACCATCTATTACTTTGTTTCCTATTAACATCCATTCTGTTAAAAACTAACGTTACTCTGTGATATGTTTGCCCTGTACAAGGGATGCTATGGATATGAAATGTTCGGATCCGGATATGGTTACGGATATATGAATAATATATTAACAGTTTCGGTTACGGTTAAGGATATGAATTATTTCGGATTATCCGATTGTTTCGTATAATTTCGGTGACGGATATTAGATGGACTTGTAAACTTTTTGGACATTGGAATTGAAAATTTAAAAATTTTGGATTTGTAAACAAAATATATGATGTATTTTGACAAAGTAATATTTTGACTTTCTATTCACGTTTTATTTGGTATTGTAATGATGTAAAAAATCCTACAAAATAGATAATAAAAACTGCCTCAAGATGCTCAAGGTTCAGGCAGCGAGAATCTGTCATAACGTGTTTCAGTTAGACTCTGCCCCTATCTGAAATTATCCGACATTTTTATCGCATTCGGTTACGGTTTTGGATACATCTTTATTTCGGATATCCGATAGTTTCGGTTACGGTTACGGAGCTCCATAACATCCCTGCTCTGGACATTCTCTGGCTGATCCTGATTTTTGTAATGCGTGTCTGGTTCTCATTTATTAATAAATTCATTAATATTGGCTAAAAGTTTCGCAGTATCATCTATTTTATTACTTTCATTGGTGACCATTAACAGCGATCCATTGCGAGAGCAATCGTTTTGTGTTCAGGTTGGCTTTTCACAGTCATTTCGCATTACATGGCATCCGCTCCAGTCTACGAGTTACGGAGGTGTGTCCGGAAAATGGAATGATCGTTAACGTTAAAACTTTCCTTTTATAGAAAACGTTAAGTCCATCATCTTAAACGGAGGTAAATGTACCATAAAGTACACGCTTATGAATAAAGACTAGATATATTTGCATTAATATGCATCACGCTCCTTTTCATAGCTATTTACATATAGTTAGCGCACGCTTGCAAGGGATATGTGATACTTGGATACGATATATTGGGGTATTACCATTAATAGTCGGATATTGACGTTTTATTTAAATCATCTTGATGTATGTATCATCTATGATGGTAGGAAGTAATATTTTTATGTTTATAAATAGCACCCGTATCCAAAACAATTTTAATGCATTTTTAGCAGGCGTTTATCAAATGTCATATTTTACCAAATTAATTATTTGT
Organism: Megathymus violae; assembly: GCA_003671415.1. Lineage (NCBI taxonomy): Eukaryota > Metazoa > Arthropoda > Insecta > Lepidoptera > Hesperiidae > Megathymus > Megathymus violae. The sequence goes on from PDGT01000051.1 coordinate 2,266,767, forward strand.
TTGAGTTACATTTTACTAGCTATATGAATTCGAAATATGTTTATCAATAGCAACAGCTACAGAAACACTGTCAAAACTTTAACTGTAACTTTCATATTGTTATTTTATATTCCGCTGGAACGAAACCTTTGCTGGGATGAATGCATCTGGATATTAACTGATCCATAATGAAACTTACACATACATATGCCAAGTATCTGAAACCACTTTGATAAAATCGAAATGTTTGTAAAATATAGTAAAATATACGTTTACGTATGTATCGTTAAAATCTACCGATAATTGGTAATATTCTCAAAAATTAGGACCTGTTATAGTTTTATTATAAGCATAGATAAACAAAGAAAAAAACTATCACATGTACCGATGCGAAATACCTATGTGGTTCTGTCGGAAGGATGTCTGTATCAGCATTGAAAATATGAGCGGAAATTATTTTCATTTGGGCAGATAGCGACGGGTATTATATTATATTCTTATGACAAGAGCAGTACAGATTTAAAAGAAAATTAAAGTTCTTTTACGAGTCACGCAAACTGTAATCTCGTTATAACTAAGTACTTCGAAGTCACTTGGATCCTTATAACTGTCCACTCATTGTGCAGTTGCATGCAGTATGATGCGAATCCTGTTCAGCAACTTTGCTCTTATACCCCACATAGAAAAACATCAAACACATTTACACATACCCTCGTGAACCTAACTATCCAGACTCGTAAATAGCCCACATGAAAATAGCAACGATTATATTGATAACTGGTAAACCGCGCTTGCTTGACAAAAGATGCATCTTATGTTTAAAAATGACAACTGTATTGTTTTAGGACTGGGTATATATATGGTTATAAATTTTTTATTTATGGACGTATTGAAAAGAATCTTTTTAAAACAAAGAGATGCTTACTGCAATACATTAGTGAAAACATACAAATTTGAAAGTTATCTATACCAGAGTAGCATAATCGGTGGATCGATCAAGCCCATTTTTTTAAAAGAAGAAATGTTGAGTCCAAATTCGTGTTCAAAACACATGCTGAATATTTAGCGCGCACAACGTCGGTGTAGAATATACAGTGGGGTAATTACGACAACGGGGATAAAAATTCTCACATGTACGAGTCGAAAGCGATCAGTGACGCCCAGCAGTTGAACTTAACCAAACATAATGAACATAATTCAGGTTAAACGCTTCTGGCTATAAATAAATGTTATTTACGGTTATTCGTTTTTCTCTTGCGAGCGGAAAATAAGGTAACAGACTGTCATATCACCCCAAATGTGCCATTTTTAAAGGTTCCGGACCTTACGTATATTACTGGATTAATTTACAATACCTAACTTTACCCTAGAAAAGTCAGATTGGAAAAGATTTTCTATAACTTGAATAAAAAATATATAGTGTTTGAATATTTCCAAATGAATACCTACACATTAGAAGTGTAATAACACTTTATTAGGAATACGACTTGTAATTAGCAGAATGAACGCTTAACCTCCGAACAATTCACTTTTATATCATTGGGTCAGCGCCGCCCTTTATATCACTGGAGGGAAACAATCAATACAAGTCAATATAACAATCGGACGGAAAAGAAACGGCGAAAGAAATTACACGACACAATTCGAAGTAGTAATAGCAGGTTTAATTATCACGTAATCGCGAAATTAAACCAAGAGTTTGGAATCAAAATATCAATTGGCAAATTTTTTACATTTTCTACAATTATAAGATTCACACCTACTTCGTCGGCCTTCCAGATAAAAATATTACGTCCTCGTAATTACATTTGCCATATTAAACATAACGTATTATACGTTAATTAAAAATAATGTTTCATAAATTAATTCTTAATAAATATATTATGATTAAAAATATTGTTTTTTATAATTTGTACAATAAAGCAATTTATATGAATAAATTTGCAAACCATCATCGCGTCGCCGGAACACAGGCCGGTTGTTTGTTTATCTACGCCTGACACACCAGAACGGTTATTATTTTATCATAGAAGGCCACAACGGGACGGCCACTTTTTTATCATCGCCGGACAAGCCAGGGTAGTTATCATTTTATCATCACCGGACCAACACCAAGGTCGTTTTATTGCCGTCCACGGTTTGCCAGCTTGTTTGCTTTAGAATTTTATTATATGTATAGATAAATTTTGTAAATAAAGTCTGAATACAGGTCAAGGGGAGGTCCCCTTGGCGGCTTTAACGATGCGCTGCCAAGGATACATAACACTCACACACGTAATCTATACTAATAATAAAGTTCTAATTGATCGTTTTATGTATATTAACCACATATAAGCATAAGTACTATTAGGCGCCTTTATTAACGCAATAGAACCCAAAACAACAATTGTTAGAATTTCCGTCTGTATGTCTCTGTTTGTTTGTGCGTTTGTTCACGCTAATCTCAAAACCTGCTTATTCATTTCGTTACAGTTTTCACTAACGTACTGCAGTAAGCATCACTAAATATTTAAAGTTTATTTCATTTCAATCCGTCGATAAATAAAAAAAGTTATGAATTAATATATGTATTTCTAATTCACAGAACGAGAAAAACCCAATCCTAAAACAATGCAAATGCGTACAATATGACCTTAAGTTAGTTTTTCTGAAGCGAAGCGAGGGCAGTTTGCTAGTCTAGAAATATTTGTTATTAGTGGAGCTGTAAATAATCAAAGGTTATTTGTTTTGAAACGAACCGTCTGTGCTAAAGATAAAACTGTAATGGAATCGAATCTGTTCGTCGAATATTGTTTGGAAATTGTAATGTATGTAGGTAGACTGTGTTATTTATAGGGAGGCCTCAACATGTCTGTTGCCACTAAAACCACTGAACAGATTAGGATTCTTGGGACATTACGCCTTTGATTATAGAAAAAATTACGCACATTCAATTACGTGTAATTTTCAAGGATATTTTTTATCCTGGGAAATTTATGGGTTACTGCGAAATTTTTCAAAGCAAGCGAGTAAAATTTACCATGTATATTATAATAATTATGAACTGTGAATTTTGCCTCCACTTGATTGTAAACTAAGGTTATTGAGCTTCATTAATAATCGTATTCTAGTTAGATTTGACTTTGTTAGTTTTATTCACTAATTGTGACATTAAATAAAAATTAGTAGATTGGAAGGAATATAATATGAAACTAGCAGTTTGTTATTAATTGTCTGTAATTAAAGCGTGTATTTTATAACTTTTTAGATACGAAACATTGTATTAGCATATTTACTTCGTTATAATACTTCGTTTTCATGTAAACGACTTTGGTCTTTATGAGGCTTTAGTTATTAGTCTTTATTTCTCTAAACACAATGAATGGAATCCAACTGGTTCCGCATGTAATCAACAATATTTTTAGTATCTTGTAGATTATTCGGATAAAACGACTTTTTATTTATGAGTTGACTTTTTAAACGTCTCCAAAAATGGAGAATTCTCAATTCGTTTTTTTTTATTTCAACGCTCCGTTATTTAGTTTGGAAAATTCCATTTTTTGTTTCAGAGAATACACTTCCCGTTTAGTCCCACTTAAATTTGAAGAAAGAATACCACACCTAAGTGTTAAAAATTTGAATTGAAATCGAGAAACTAGCCTTCTTCGAATTTGAGTCAGTTTTTTTTTAACATATTTACTTGGTTCATACATGTATCACGATGGGCTCGAAACGCAATGATGGATGAGTTTGCCTTCACAAAAATATTGTTAAAAAAGAAAAAGAAGGGATCCGAAGATTTTTTTAGTTTTCCAAAAATGTAATAAACGAATCACATGATCATTCTAAAATATTAACTTTCAATTTATTTCGCCTTGATTAGAATTCTCACCTGAAAATAAACTCAAAAAATAATGAACGAGAGAGGCTCAAAGATTCGGCGTGTAAATAACTCAGCGCAGCAAATTATCCTAAACTTTTCTTGTCGAAATGAATATTCGCAGAATTTCAGTTTTATCAGTGCAAATAGCGGAGGGTGGAAGGAAACGGAGAGCCCCCGGAATATTTGCTCAGTGCCAAGGCGTGCGCCGCGATACCCGCCAAACGGCAGTTTATTCACAATATTTTAATATTTTATTGAAATTAATTTGTATTACGCACACGACTTTAAAAAAGAGATTACGCATGCAGGATTCGAACTAAGGTTCCTCATGATTGAGATCCAACAATCAAACCGCCAGACTATCACTGTTTTTAATCGATCGTCTATTACTTACAATTGTCAACGCACCATTTTAATAATTATTATTATTACAGCTAATAATAACCGAAGGCTCTCGAGCGAAAAATTTGCTCAATTAATATCGGCCACAATTTTCCTTCTCAAATTATACGTAACGAAAACATTTTCTTTTTCAAAAATATATATAAAGAGAAAAAAAGAGGGCAGCGAATATAATTTCCTTTTTCTACGTATATTTTATGATAAAGACGTTAGATAACCTTGCAAATGTCCTCTGTAGAATTTGTAATTTGCTTCTTTTTAACGGTTTCATATATTTTTCTCATCGTATGTGTGATCATCAATTGTTACCAGCAGATAAAATATTTTGTCATGCTAACGAGATATAACGTGCAAAATAAATGTACCTATGGAGTACGATCTAAACGATTTTTAATTCTCAGCGTTTCGAATTAGGCACATATCAAATACATTTACATAATGTATACTTTTCATTGATAAGAGGCTTTGATTATGAATCTTATTTTTTTTTTTGATAATAGTGTTAAAAATATACGACTAAACTGGGCAGAGTGCAAAATCAGGCGATGCGAATTAATGGCGTATTTATATTGTATACTATTACTATTGCTGTAAAATTCAGGCATTGACTAATAATGGTACAGTTGATTTTAAAATAATGTCATCGCGGAATTTTATTATGTAACTCACGATACGTTTTATTGATTGCTAATATTTTGAACCAGTTGCATGGATCGTGGTCAGGGCGAATATAAAAATTAAGAAAAAGAAAAACGAACTAGGCTTAGGGCAGACAGATTAATTTACCCCTAGCTTGTCAACGGTTTTTCCCTACCACCGCAGTTTCGCAATAAAACGTATCGTGAGTTACTTTAAAATGATAAGGTTAATTTATTAACGGAATAATTTTCGGTTCTGAATTATAATTATTACAGTTGTAAGAAAAGCCGTCACTGGTCCTGTATTAGACTGATGTCAAAAACCTAAGAGATGAATACCAAGGATGTAATGGAGCTCCGTAACCGTAACCAAAACTTTTGGATATCCGAAATTAAATATATCCAAAACCGTAACTGAATCCGATAAAAAGGTTTCAGATAATTTCGGATAGAGGCAGAGTCTAACTAAAGCACGTTATGTCTGGCTTACCCTGACCGAGCCGATACATTAGCCGCGTCTTTCTCATTTCAGACAGTTTTTATTATTTAATTTGTTTTTTCTGTGATTACAATTACATATTACGTAGAAACAAAGTTAAACTTCGTAATTACGTTATAATTTTTATTTAATAAAAAAGTATATCATCTAATATCCATAACCGTAACCGAAACCGGTAAAATATTAATCATATATCCTTATCGATATCCGGATCCGAAACTTCATATCCATAACATCCCTAATTTATACTTCATGTCCTATTCCAGAGCATCTATTTAAATACATGTGTCTCTAATATAAAGACGAATGAAAATATTTTAATATAAAAATACCAAAGTTAATGTTAACGCAGAAGCACCTGCGACTTTCATTAAAGTAATTTGCAATGTCAGTAAAAACTTCAACTCGTAAAACACTATACTTCTGACGGAAGGTGTACAAGTGTGTAGATTAAACTATCTTAGTCCAATTGGACGAGCTCTGTGCTCGAGTAACTCATATAAAATTCACGTGGTCAAATCGCAAATTGGGTTAAGAGATAATGACGAGGCTGATGTGCTAGCGAAAAAACAAATTTAATATGAATTTAGAAAAGGATGTTATAAAGCGGATTCGGTATAAAACATGCAATGTAAGCTTATATACTTTCGTTTATAAAATTGAATATATCAAGCAGATTGTTGAAAATAGCACTCAGTATTAGAAACGGTATACGTTCATCATTTATTACTGGAGTGCGTTCGGTTCCAAAGAGGCGGTGATACGACGTGGGTAGATTTCATTTCACAAATTGTCTATTAAGTTTCATCAAATACTCGTAAATAGATAAAATAAACGTTTACACAATCACACCCCCACACTAGGTTTTCCTGTGTTGCGGGTGAGATGGACATACACAAATATGAAATTACACACACCCATGACCCGAGAATGTTACATAAATGTCTGCCCCGGCAGGGAATCGAACTTTCGGCGGGCAGGGTCACTACCAACTAGTCTATGGGGTCGTCAATAACCGGTTGGTATATATTTTACTTATTTTGATTAATATTTTAGATAATTTATTGCAGTTTGTGCAATATGATAGGAGTCACGTGTACAGGTATTACAAAATTTCATAATATAAAAAGGGTATTAAACAATATGGCCTGGCGGCATTTTATATTTTGTAACATTTCTTATTTGCAAAAGATTACTTTAAAAACGAGCTCCCACAAATTATTACAATATTAATATTCGCCCTCGCTTCGCTATAGAAAACTTACGCCTTATGTTTACAAGTAGCTGCATTGTATTAGGAATGGGTTTTTAGTTGTATGAATTACTAGGTTACTGCCCTCTTAATAGAATGTCCTTATTAACTTTTATTTACTATGCCACGGGAGCAGATCAAGAAGTATCATCCAAATTTTCCCAGTGTTTATTGTTATTGTTGTTGTGTATTTTAGTGTTATACGCAGTTGTATTTAATGTATAGATTCAGACCCGACATAGTTTTTATATTAGTATAGAAATTACTTTTAGATACAGACAATTTGGATTCGTTTTTTATCGTGTTTTCGTTTGTTTTAAAGAAAACTTACGTCAATCCGTGCTGCACAGTTATCAAATAGTTATATTTTCTACATTATTAAACAATAATGCAGAAACATTTTAGTGAACCATACCACATCTACTGTCAGGTGGGATCGTAGTCAAACACTACTTAATATAAGTAATTAAAAACTATTCATCTAACTAATTCTGTGACTGCATAGGTAATCAGTTGCCGTAAGGAAGATCTTGTGCCATACCACAAACCTCATCAGTCCATTGCAACCCGCTAATCTAACACCTTATGTTTGTAAATTTATATTGACCATTAAAATTGAAAGTCACTGAAAAACTTTTTAATGAATGTGTATGCGTGAATGTGAATGTGTATGCCTAAATCGGTTTCATTCTTTCTTACCTCTACACTGATTTTAGTTAATACTCGTAAGTAGAATGTTAATCCGAATATATATTAAACAAAATCAACATTCTAAATTCGTTTTCGAGAATTTCATTGTCTAATTATTTTAATATGTAATCAAAATTTGACTAATTAATAAAAATTACTGCTTACAAAAGCTATAAATGTCGATCGATGTGAGTTTTCATTGGAGTCACTCCTCAATCGTACGCTTATTTCGATTTAAAGCATCGGTGTTAAAGCGACTACGCTTCTAATTCGATTCGAATCGGAATCTTGGCGGTAGTAAACCCACAAAAAATCCTTTGTGCACGTGTACAAAGGATATTTTGGCTATAACAAAAAAAAAATCTAATAGCAAAAGATGCGTTTAAATATCTTATTTTGCTGTTGCTTTCAATTGTCGCTAGATGGCGTTGTACCATTCTCTGAATCACGGTGGTGAGATTTTTTAGATATCTTATATAATGGTCGTCGACATTACGATTTTTGCTTAAGTGCCGGCTCGGTCTTTTGAGGTTTGCGAACCTCTTAGGTCGAGGGTTCTAACCTAACCAGCTTCTAGGGCCTCTTTTGTGGTGTTTCGGGTCGACTTTCGAGTCAGGAAAAATTGAAACACCGCGCCCTAAAAGATGAACGTAAATTATTAACTTGAATGTTTTTGAAGGTAAGGTCTGAATTATCAATTTATTACTAATAGCGTTGAGGAGGACAAGTGTTTACAAATGAGTTGGTAAGAGTAGCGTCATTTTTGTCCTGACCCAGTACTTTGTCCCACTTCAGTTGAGATGAGGTGTTTTGAGCTTAGGTGGGACATATTTGAGGCAAAGCAATGATGACCTTTAGAAGAACATTACAATGCCTAAAATATATTGAACATCATGTTATAATGATTAGTTATTGTACGACAATAAATAATAATAGTAACTTTATTGATAAAAAAATACAAATTAAACTTATCTAGGTGTAGAGTACTTCTTTTAAGTATTGAAATATACTTGCTCCAGAAGTACTCACTCTTCCACATCTATTTATTTAATATAATACAACACAAATTACAATACAAATGACAATGGAAAAAATATTATGAGAAAAAACACATTTGGTAATTTAAATATTATGGGAGTACTACTAAAATCACAAGAATGTCCAGTATTTCATAATACTGAAATTTACAATATTTGAAAATGCCATGGGGCATGTTTTCGTTAGTTTCATCAATAACTTTTGTTTCGATATAATAATTAGAATGTAATGATTGACCAAATGTTATTCCTAGAAATGTTACCGCTTTCAATGTCATAAATGTCAGCGGAAACTGATATGTTATTAAATTGTATGGATCATTACGTTCTCAAGAGGATCGCGACGACATGACATACAATTTGAAGTAAGTAGTACAACCGAACAACTTGTATTGACATTACATTTTTTTTATCTTGTCCTGGACAAATGTTATGCCTATTATACGCCTTACTCTATAATTTATTTACCTATTATAATACATCAAATTCTAATACCATTTATAACATATGCAAATAGACTAATTACCAACTACTTTTTATGTAATATTATAATATTATTTTAAAAATACACATCATCACAACTCATAACAGTCTCCTAGTTGATCTAGGATCACGCAATTTGAAATTAATTATTTTTTAATCAAACATGACCTGGATGCGCTTAAAGCACAAAGCTATCATTGCTGCGTAAAAATAAATATTTAAACGTTTATAATTACAATTAAGTGCGCCAAAACGTATGACGATTTGTGCCTAAAAATGTATATGTGATAGAAAAGTTTATTTTTATTTGTTTATATGTTTATTCTTTATTGTAAAAAACTTAAAATATAGAACAATAGCAATTACGCTAGCTAGCTTTACCAACTAATTTTGGGTTAGGATTTACACTCGCACGCCTGCACGCATGTCATGCACACATATATTTTTAATTCAGATTAAAGTAAGAAATGAAGGGGAAGTCCGAAACCATAAAAGATACAGTAGTTGGGCAAAAACTGAGGATTTTAGAGGAACTCTTTTCTTTATGTAGCAATGTATTACCAAGCATGCTGTGGTTACCTAATAATTATAAGAACAGTGTATAAAGTTTAGAATTGCGCTATGGATGTACAGCTGTTACTTATGTTGGTTACCCAATAATTAAATAAATAAATATTATCTGTGTTAGCGTACACATTCGACTATACATACACTATTTTCGAAGAAGCACAGTATAAACATTTTATAATAGCGACTATGGTCTATGGTTCGTTAAGACATTGTTGTCTACTAACCATAACACAGTCAACAAATTTTATATCATCTCTTTACATTACAATATAATATGTAGACACCAGAAATAGCTATAACAATTACAAAACGCCGAAATGGTATTTTCAAGTAGATCTATGTGAGCAATTAATATCTACCTAATGGGAGACCATTACCGACGGTTCCGATAAACGGAGCTTTGAATTTACACTTAATGTAATGTTTGGAATTATTCACGAATATTTAGAATTATTCCTGTGTCAAACAACAGTCGGTTATTGATTTTAGCACATTCAGTTGTTTCAGTCGGGGTCGCAGCGGGCGGAGTTGTGTCGGGGGCTGGCGGCGGGCGGCGGGCGGCAGGGCGACAGTAAAACGGCAACCGTACCTCGACATGTGAATATTTGATGTCCGTATCTTGCTCCGGTAGCAACCTCAGACACGGGACGGTCGACCTGCGGCAGGAGCTTCGATGATATCGTGGAAATTATTCCCAACTCTGACATTTGTTAAGCGAAACCGGGAGATACTCTTCAAAGAGTGAGTCCTCGCGTTGTTAGTGCATGCAGAAATAACATTTTTAAGACACAGTCGCACTAGTTTTATTGATGACCTTGCAGTTTTGTTGGTAACTACACTTATCAAGCGAAAGGTCTCAGCTTCCATTTTGTATGTTCATATTTGTCCTTGGGTCACGGTTGCTAGTGATATAGTTATATTGCGTAATTGTATTGCTATTTTAGTCCTATTGCGGGGTATGTACGTGTGAGCATATTATTTTTTCTTTAATATGGAGTACATAGTCCTTAAATACAAAAAAGGGTTCAATGTACAGATGGTTTATTGTTTCCTAAAATCGAACGTACGATAGGCAGGTGGGGATTACACTCAAGTCAGTATGTCGAACTCGTCAAAGGAACAGATTATATTGTTGTCGATCATTCTTATGCAAGACTGGAGTCTTGTTTCTCACGCCAGTTAAGAACTTATGACGAAACCGGTTTGTGCGGCATGCTGCTTTTAACCGAGAAATGTTTTTGGCCGTTTTAATTCGTTACCAACTTCTATGAAAAACTATAAACTCGTTATTTTTTCAAATTGTATATTAACACTATTCATTTTGTCTTTTTGCTTCAGCGATGTAAAAATAGTTTTGAAGCTACTGCTTGACAACTTAAGAAACGTCACGTGGAAATTGTTTAAACAGATTCTGAAAAAGTAGAGCGCGTGTACAAGTTGCCTAAAAATGCTATTGAAAAATTCATGACTGTATTTTTGCCCCCGAATTTCTGTTTGCATGTTACAAGAAGCCGTTTACTACTGATTTTAATATATGATTTCGATGCAGCGAAGCGAGTTTTAACTATTCGCAATATGGGGAACTTTGTGGACATAATGTTTTTTTTTTTTTTTTTTTAATATTAATAGCCGACCAAACGAAATCCGACCCTACCCTGTATATAGATGGGCTTCACTAAATGCCTCATTGATGATACACTGTAGGTAAGGAGGAAACGAGGGTCCTGCAGGATTCTGACTCTCCGACACTGTGGTCGACTTTCACGGTTAATTCTAGAAGGAAGACATCATGCATTAGTAACAGCAGGATTAAATCGAGTGGTTATTCTTTCATCTCTATCGCCTCTCATACTAGTCGTCTGATCTAGTTACGTTCCTGAAGCTCCGTAGTCATAACATTCCTTTGTCTTGGAGATCAGTTGCATTCAAACAAACGAGACCGAAGCATACATAACATCAAGATAGTTTGATAAAATACAAAGATCTAAAATCTGTTGACCAACTTTATATTTTTTGGAGTTTGAAATTTATCGCTGTGATAGCTCTACCGGCTTTTTGTTTTTCATTCAATGGTTTTGATAATTCATAATATCTTAAATCTGGAACACGCATTAGTGATATTCAAGAGTACGTATTAATGATGATCAAACCTTTTACAAACTGTAGGATTCAATTTCGGCTTTTAACATTACACTGTATTATAAAGCCGTCCGTTGATTTACTTAAGAAGAAAAACTGTACGGAAACGACTACGTAGGTACTCAAGACGTATGAAAGAAGGGAACAAACGGGAGCAGAAAAACGACATACAAAGTTGCAGTGCTCAGAGAGACGGATAATGAGTGTAGTGATAATGGGGTCCGCCGACGTCGTTGTTACGTCGGGCGTCTCCGTGACGTCTCCGTGACGTCTCCGCTCGCGTCCGGACCCTCGTGACGTTCCCCGGGTTGCAGCCACTGCGTTACAGCTGAGCGGAAACAGGGCGGTTGAGATAAATGTACTAGGTATATAAGTGTTTCATAATTTAATGGTAAAAATTTAAAATAGCTAAGGTAGTAGTAGGTAACTACTTTAGGTAAGGTAGTAGTAGGTAACTACGTGATCGAGCGAGTTAAGCACCTGCGTGCGCGGACGGTTGGATAGAACCGCCGATGGCAACATATCTTAAAAGTCTCCTTGCTTTAGAAAGCACATTAAGCCATTTATCCCGGTTCTATAGACAGCAGTTGAAGTCATACATATTAGAGTCCTTCAGGAGATTTCTTTTTGTATTTAGAAAACTGTTTATTTTATCACTAGTATTTTAATATTTTTTTTCTATTAAGACAGAAGCAGGTTGTAAACAACGCGTTGAGAGCCAATCTTATCACAGACAATTTCATCGAAAGCAATAACTGAAGAAACATCGATATGATATTACAGAGGCTAAGCTTACGAGTAGTTAATTTATTGTTAAGAATGTTACCGAATTTGTTTAGAACTACACTATAGTAACAAGGGTAGTTAGTTACAGTGCTATGATCCTACGAACGCGTACGCAAGTACGCCTCACATAACATTACTATTAAGTACGTCATTTCGATTAATATATTTAAAAATCAATGTGTCGAGTTTTTTTTTAATGTTAATCTGTACTAAATCACTGTTATAGTATTCTATACAATAAAATGTATGACGAAGAACGTCAATTTCACTGTGTAGTCAGCAAAAGTGTCTGACGGACGTGTGGTAAAACTTGTATAAAAATTTATGTACAGTTCTATACCTATTTTATTTAGTTTATATTAATAGTTTGGTATAATTATTTAAATTTTATATGAACTAAAATTGTACCAGTTTCCTTCCATCTCTATCATGCCCTATGATCTGCTGTTGTTGAAGTTAGCTGATTTTGAATCTGTTTATATTGCAGAACCAAATTCAACCACAGGTTTTCCTAGATCCCCAATTGAAATATGGGGCTGAATAAAATTTTATATTATATATAAAGTAATAATATGCATTATTTTAGTTGTATTAATCTCGTTGCTTATTTATCTCATCAAGGTTTACAAGATATACGTTAGTTACTCTTGCGTCACAAATTGGCGATAGTACCTTGACCTCTTTTGCTTTTAACGTAATATGTAAATACCGGCCTACGCAGAGATTGATGAATGAATTTTACTATACATAGCCAACCTCTTAAAATGCAAATTATGTTGCTGTATTTGGGCATTGTTACGACAAATACGCGCCAGCTCCATAGCGGTATGTTATTCTGTTTATGGTAATGAAAGAGACAACTGGCCTGGTGCAGCTCTATTCGTGCCATTCATCCGAAGAATCGAAATGTTCAATGTAACCGAAACTTAGGATTGAGCTTTAAGGTGCAGAGACGGATTACTTATCGAAATGCGACACGCTGTGACGGCGGTTTTGACATCTGATGATATTGATGTGTTATGTGTGTGTGTGTGTGTGTTTATATTTAAAATTTTGGATCAAGAAATACAAACAAGTACGAATGGCACTTGTTTCTAACTTAATTATATATTTTTTATGAGATACCAAACGTCAAAACGACCATCGTAGTGTACGTCAAGACCTTTTTTTTTTTTTGACGAGGGGGAAACCTTCAAAAGGTACCCGGTGCCGTGGGAGCGACACAGGGTTATGCGGGATTTTTACCCACTAAAACCCCCCCGGTGGCCTTTCTCAGTACTTGTGGAGAACTCCGGGATCTCCAAAAGGAACACAACAGAAAACCTCCGAGCGCGGCGCCCTTATGCTCGGGCTCCGCCCGCGAGGGACTACGGGCCCATCGCTCACCATCACCTTACAACGGTATGCGGCCACACATACCGTCGTCCTTCCCGGGGTTGCCGATGGACGGTTCGAGCTCCCACTCTAGCCGCCCGCAACCCCGAAAGCCCCCTTTTAGTCGCCTCTTACGACAGGCAGGGGATACCGAAGCTCGTATTCTATTCCCGAGCCACAGGGACAAGTGTACCTCAAGACCTAATAACTTATTCGTTGGTAGTGAAAATGCGCCGCGTTCTCAGCTATAGGTTACATAACATTTTTACTTTTCATATACTTATAATACACATAACAGATTTTGCAAGAGGTTTTGTTTTTTTGCAGCTATTGTTTTTACTAAATTAAAAATGGCAAACATGACATTTGTCTGATAAAAATAAATCCTAAGTTTCTAGGGCAATTGTAAGTTGCAGGGTTACTACTAATAAATAAATATAAGGTTGCGTAACAGAAAAACACAAGGATACAAGTATTTTTTTTTTTATTAAACCCATTTATCATATTCATGAATGAAGCCAACGGAACCTGTAATTCGCGAAAAATTGAAAGTTTTCAAAAAAATCGAAAAAATGGATGGATTGTTCAAACCTCGTTGTTTTTCATTTAAAGCTATTCTGGTTACTTGATATGATTATCAAAACTTTGTCTTACGTCGTCGTCTAGATGATATATTCACAGGTTAAATTTAATAGTTTAATAATTTTAAACTTTGTACAATGCCATCAATTAATTCTGTTAATTATATTGGTATAAGGAACCAGTCCGGGCTTATAACCTTTCAGAATCCTAACAGCTCACCAGGCCCGGTTTTGTTATAATATGGTTAAAATCATACTCCATCACGCTAGCCAAGTGCAGTGCAAGAACGTTACTTAGAACCCTCAGGTACGAAGGCTTCCTTCCAATGTTTATTTTCACTGAAGCAAGTGATCTTTAATTTGTAATATGTCCGTAACTTTGAAAATTAACTGCGTACAGGTTTCCTAAGGTTAAAAAGTAAGGGACTTTTTAGCCGTTACCGCTTCAATGATACCTTAGGTGACCAATTATTATCACCAGGTATGTCCTCTGCTCGTACGTCGACTATTAATATGAAAAAAATGAATCGGAAACCGCGGAAAACCGACAAACAGACCAATAGGCCAATACATACACTGCATATGCTTTTATAACATCTTATTATCGGATATAACATTTATTAGAACGCCGGTGATCAATTAAACAAGCCTCAATACATTTTGACCCACATTTAGTTTATCGATTACAAGCTTTATTATGCATTTGTTACTCTACAATGCACGCGGCGAGTGTACTTTATGCGATTAACGTCAAAGAGCTAGCCGGCTAAATACACTTACTTAACAAGCTATGCCACTGAACTCACTAACTGGGGCTTTGGCCATATTTGTCTTAAGATTTTTAACTTATAATAAAACTAGTTGGACCGGCAGATTATGTTCAATGGCGGTGATTTACCGCTGCCTTCGACCGGCAACGTGTCTGTGGGGCCTGTGGTATTATAGATGTACATAGGTGGCGGTGACTCTTACCATCACATCACACTATAGGCGTTGAGGCGTTGAGGGTCAACAATGAAGCGGAGAAGCTATTTTTTGATTGGTTCTTTGACACTTCAACTGAAACCTTATATTTCGTAGTTTATTTTAGCAGAAAGATGTAGATAGCCAGCCTGATAAATAAATATGCAATAGTACCTTTAGGTTAGGCTGGTAGGTGTAAAGCCCAGCGATCTTCAACGTGAGAACCTAGCAACATTGCCTTGTCGGCTATTCAACAGAGGTGGCTGACTTTGGATTAAAGATAACCAAAGTATCCTACACCCCGAACACAGCGCACGAAAATTTTATATTACCCACTTTATTTTCGAAACTATTCAAAAAGATTAAAATTTAAAAATACATACGGATTACAGAATATAAAAATATTTCTGGACATATCTTCTGTGCCTATTAAGCTCTACTTTATTCAAATCGTATTCAAACTTAATCTGTTTTTAATCTATGCTTTTTTGTATGAAGAATCAAATATCGTTTTTATGAAAGAAATCACAATAATACGCGTATTGCAATAAAGTACAAACAGACGACTACGACGACTTTGTATCTAAAGAAAATGAAAATAGAAGAGAGAATGTAGCAATAGTTTACGTAATAAAGACATTAGCAATATATTGAGAGAAAACGAGTTACATAGAACAATGAATATAGTATGACAAAACAGGCAGGATATTTTTTATATCTAAAATAAGGAACATCATCAAAGAGTTACATAAATATATATCTTAATTGACACATCTATCTACACGAACGAGATGCGAGGGAGTGATTCATTGCTGACATATAATGATGTACATATATAAATACAAAATAAAAATACAAGTGACGACCTCGTAACCTTGTTGGCAGAGGTCCTAGCTCCCGAGTATCAGGTTTCGGGTGCGACTCCCTACTTTCCGACTAAAGCAGACATTTATGTGACAGATAAATGTTTGTTCTCGGGTCATGGGTGTTTATGATGCTATATTTGTGTACGTCCATGCCACCCGCAACACGGAATTCTAGTGCGGGGTGTGTGAGCGTGTGAACGTATATTTATTCATTATTCATTGATCATATAAAATATATATCATCCCTTCAAAGGTTCTATACATGCGATACAACAATGCAGCTTTTATAGTTTCACTCGCGTGTCTGTTTTTTCATCTGTCACAATCTACTGGATGGAAAAATTGCATATTGGGTTTAGTAATGGCAACCGTACCGTAAATAAATGGATTTTGATTGATAATAAAATAATAATGACCAATTACTGCATGTAACATTTTAAATAAAAAGATTCGTTTCAGGCACAGATAATTAATTTGTCGGTGGTTTAAAGGATACTACATATTTTATTTTATAATTTTAAACACTTACAAATATTAAAAAAATTACACGTAAATTTGGAAATTTGGATATTTTAAATATAACATATCTTATATATTATTAAATAGACTATATCTTCCGGGTTGCTTTCGGTGGTGCGCTCTGATGCGACTTGCGAATCTAAATTTGGTCTCGAACACCGGATTGCAAGGCGCACAAAAAACAATACTTATAAAAATAATAACAATGAAAATAAACTATACCATCTCAACATTCAAATCCTCCATTCAATCCCCGCTTCATAATATAATTAAACCAGCATCTTATTTGACAAGCATTTTATTGACTTATTTATGTTGAAAAAAATAAGTTCAAATGTAGAATATCCCATAAATGGGTACAGTGGAGATTGAGTTTGAGCAATATTGACTAAATTCCAACAAAATTCAAAATAACTGTGTAAGTTCACGAACAAATCTGTCAGTCAGCCGTGCATCGCCTACGCCGTCAGTCGAGCGGAGACGCTGACATTGTTCTGATTTACATATACGTGTTTATGTAACATGTTTATATATACGCATTCCTGCATTCTGTCTTGTATCAAATTTATATCATCCGGTTATAAATTAATCGAGTAAAGTTCAAGCTTTACATATTCTATGTGCATCTTATATTAGGCGTAAAAATGTTTAAGAAACGATTGAAGAATTCTCAAAACAGTGCATAGTAATAATAAAGAAATATTATTAATTATACTTTGTTCGCTAATTTGAGTAGATTTACAGAAAAGATTTGACTTCCCAGTTTCAGTCTTTTCTTTCACACAGGTTTTCAATCAAAAACTTTATCTTCAATATCGCTTCAAAATCAAAATCTCGAACTTGTGAAATATTTTTAGTTCGTTTTGGCGCTTATTTGAGCTCGGCGTTCTCTTTCTGCCTTTCTAAATCTTAAACATGTCCCTATTGTCAATTACAGACTTTCACGAGGAAAGTGCTTCATGTAGGTAAATTCGATAGTTGAAAATGTTGAAATTATGTTGAATTTTAACTTTTGACAGTAATTGGTATTAAAGATGGTTAATTAATAAGTAGATTAATGTCAGACACGCCGGAAAGACGGGCATCACGCGTCAGACCGGTCTCGGTCATTAACCCCAGTGGAAGTACTTCGATCTCTAAGACTAGTAGGCATCTGTTCGCTGGCGATCACAAGGCTTTTAAATAGTTTATTTTCATGTTTTTGGGTTTTTAAGGTAATCCGACTTTTATCACTAGAGAAAGCACTTTATTTCCATGTTAGACACGTTTGGAGAAAGTTCAATTTTAAAATTATCGTATCTTAATAAGTTTAGAGGTAAAGTTTGTTAAAGATTAAGAGCTAAATAAAACTGTAGAACTATTTTGGACGCGATTCTGTTACTGTATCGGATTCATCCTTCCATCTTACCCGGTCACTGTTATGCCTTTGGTTTTACGAACATGCGCAGGCAGCAGTTGACATGCACACATGAGCTGCCCGTCTACAGATTTGTCGATATAAAAAACATTTATTGAAAGCGCATACTCGTTAATGAGTTTATAGAAATGTAGGTATTCACTACTTACCAAATTATAGATATGTTGTTCTTCAGCTAACATTCTTCCCGCTATTTCTTAAATACACTCCAACGGATTAGAGTTACTTATTGTTACTTAGTTAAAATTTTAAAATAAAAACGAATATTCTTAAAAGCAAACACCGACATTGGTATGTACTATGTGAATGTGTACGTGCATTTGATCACAAATAGACCGTTACGACAGAACTTTTACTTCACATTCCCACGTTTTTGTCCGATGTTATGTACGAGATTATGGAAAAATAGAACATATTGACACATGCAAAGAAGTATTGAACGTACACTGAGTCTTATTAATATCTTTCTGTGATCGTCTTAATAAAACCAATTTTATAAGCGAGTCCTCAGCCTTGAGACCAAATTTACTGTCCTTGATCTTGAACCATCCTGTTCAATAACGGACGAAACAAAGGCGTATGTTCCCCTTTTTTAGGAGGGAGTTGGGCTCTGCACCACCCAGTTTAACTCAGACGGTACGCATGTAGATTTCTTTACTAATGATTAGATAAGAAATTCAACTTCAACGTATCCGTTTTCTGAAGAAAATACCTTGAAATGTTTGTAACGTGTATCGGGTGTACTGTCATAGTAGTGGTTTAAATGCTAGTTTATCGCCTTTTCCTCGACTCGCAACGCGTCGGTGAAGCCTTGGTAACGCCAAAACGACTCCGTGCAATAGATATCCATTGGCAGATGTGACTAATTTACGTCAGGTACCTACCGTCGTTTCTCGGCTATTGAAATTTAAAACCAAATTGCCACTTTTAGTTAACTATGCAATCTTGGCTTCGATCTCATGGTCTTAACGATGTACTTATGTTTCGGCCTCAGTAATACACCATAAAGTCTGCCCACGCACTATTGTTTATGCGGGGGCCTGAGTATTCTCGGTGTCAATCTTACACCGAACTTAGTCATGCCAAAGTGGTTAATTTAACGTATTCTTTCTATGTGAATTTTTCGTTTTTTTTTTTTTTAAATTAGCCTGGTGAAGTGACTTCTATAGCCCGCTTCCGCCTTTAGAGTGGAGTTCGAATAAATCTCTTGGCATAATATTGCTACTTTGTAAGCCGTAATTTTTGCTCGAGGATCTCGAGCTCGAGGAGCTCGAGGATGAATGAGTATGTAGTATGATTTGTATAGACTTCTTGCTTGCTCGACTTAATATTTTTTTCGACTAGTTGCTTGATTGAAGATATTTTAAAGACAAATGATCCAACTTTAACAAAATTTTCCTACTTTTTAAGCTAATAAAGCGTCATTCGGAGTGTTACCATCCAATATCTCCACCTATCATCCAACCAATGTTCCATTTAACGGTCTAAGAAATGTTCCCTAGAACTTGTTTGTGGCAAAAAACCTGAGAGACTGGTTCAGTCATCGTAACGCCTGTTCGGATAGCAATAACGTTTAAAATAAAAAAAATATGACGTGATAGAAGTAGACAAAGACCTATATGGATCGAGAATCGCTCTTAAATTCTATTATTGACAACATTTTTTTATATAGTGCCAACTGACAACCCCGGAAAGCACGGCACTATCTTTGTCACTTTGCCAATCAAGAAGAAAGCGATAAATGAACTCTGTTAGTAAATGACTTTCCAGTACTACAGTCGAAACACGTAAAACGGCTGACTTCTAGAATGAGAATAGTCGTGAGTTAAACTGGTAAAAAACCGTGCATTAATGCTGTTTTTTAATTCTTTAAATAAATAAAAATACAGTCAAAAGCAATTTATATCGAACGGAAGAACGAAATAAGTATTGCAAACGAATTCGTATTCCGTATGTAGTACAAATGAGATAAATTTAATATCACGGTCGGAATAAGATTTTTTAAAGAACTGCACATTTCATTCGCTGATATATTTTTCGAGAGCTGCACTCGTTGCCTTCATTTCCTTTTTCAAAACGCGTTTTGAATGCAAATTTTACTTTTCATCAAAACATTCTTGCAAAAGATGCAAATTCTATAAATACGATTATATTATAATTTGACACAAATATTCCCATTTTGTTTTAATTATTACGAGCAATATATAAATATCCGTTAAATTTGGTTCTGCGCTATATTTAAATATGAATATTTTCGGCATTTAAATATAAAATCTATTAATAGTTCACTAAAGCGTTACCCATAATATCTTGGTAATCTATCTAATATCTTTTTGATAAATGTAATATAATTATCTTGTATTCCAAAGATTACACGGTCATCAACACATCAGCCATTAAATAAATATTTTTATTTGTACTTATGAATTGATTATAATACTAATGGGTGATTCAGTTTATTATTTCTCAAATAAGTAATGATAGTTATTTTTGACCTAAAGCAAGTTACAGGAATATAGTTTTTTTTGGTTTTCTATCGATTATATACGAGTAGGTATGTCCATTTTACGAGGATTAAATGAAGAAATAATAAGGGTTTTAAACAAAATACACAAAATATAATTGTGTGAAAATCAAGAAGCTATAAGCGAGTGTTACAGTCGGTGATACTTTTGACACTGACATTCTATTTCATCATACAACTTCTACAGCCCTATATTAAATCCTAAATTATAACATATTTTATTTCATTATAACATCATTATAAATTATAACATAATCATATATATGAACGACTACGAAGGAATTTCGCAAAGTACCGAGTGCGTGGACGACTAATTGAGGAGGCAAATCTACCGCGATATATTGATTTTTTAGAGAAATCAGAAGGTACATAGGTTACTTTATACACACTTTAATATATTAGAGAAAACAAAACAGGTAACAAAATTAATAGTTGAACATACACATGTTTAAGGAATATCAAACAATTTATAAACTTTAAATAAATAAAAATAGTGCGTAGTCTACAACCATTAACTGCAATCGCTACAATGTATGCAATTTTGGTCTTCTATGTCATTAGGATATGTCATATTTTGCTATTTAGCGTGAAACATATAACTAAATACCTCTGCAGACGTACACAAAACACCTCATAAGTGTCTCAAACAATCAAAGCTTATAATATATAATAGCAGATCGACATATCGAGACTCTTACCACTGGAACTAGTATTGCTACCTAACTTAATGTTCTTTATCTATACTACTATATTAATCTGTTCAAATTTTCGCGTATGTCTCGACTTAACTCAGAAACGACTTGACCGATCTTCATGACAATCGATATGTAGTGAGAATACGTGATAGCACGGATGATTAGGATATATAAAATATCAGTATCAGTAAACCTGATGATATCTAATCAAGTAAAAAAATTTGAAATTTAGAATAATCATGTATATATAATTAATAGCCCGATCCAAACGATCCGAGTTGGACGGGGCCGCTAATTAGGTATAAGTTTGCATACATGTAATAAGAATTCGCATTTGTGTCTGGTATGAAACTGTACACAAATTGTTGAAGATAGATAAATAAATAAATAACTGTAATTTAATTAAGATGTATTATTTTTAAATTATCGTGCAGTTACTTGGATTTACCGACCACATATTTTTAGCCGGCGACGCGCGACCGGTTGAAAATGTACAGGATGCGCAACGCTATTGCGGATCTCTGCCATAATTCATCCACCACCTGTTTCATATCGGGCCATTATACAGAGAACAAAAAATACCAAGAGTCGATGCCAAAACTACTAAATAAATGTTGTACAATAATATCCTTAGATAACTTTTACTACAACTAACGATCATACCTGCTGCAACAATAACCACAACGACTGTAAGTAGATGATGGTGGTGATGATTTAAATGTGACCTAGTGATATGATTTTATAAAATTCTAAATATCAGGATAACACATGTAAATCTCTTATGAGATTTACGGAGAATGGAAAACATTTTTCAGATTTCAGCATCACAGCTATACTAGCACTATTGACGCTAGTCAACCTATCTTATTTCGTTCCATTTATTTTCAACAAAGAGTACGTATGTCGCGACGTCTGCGTCAGTGCATCTGATTTGCTATTAGTACACAAAGCGTTTTGCTACGGCGTACAGCGCGCGGTGCCTGTGGACCGCTAATTCACCCACCACTAGGGTTGTCAGTTATTCGGCTTTTAAACGAAATGTTCAGTATTATCAAGTTTCGTATTATTTTTCTACATGTTTTACAATCAACATATTACCTCGTTACGCAATAGTTGATTTACAAATTTTCAAATTTCACTTTGCACGTGCAACATGCGCACCTTTATCTCGTCCCGTTTCCTTTTTCCGCCAACTTTCATTTTTGAATACTCATACATGTATACACAGAACAGTATTAACTGATATAATCCCTACGCGAAGCCCTACCACCAAGTAGGCTGGCTTCTGTCGCCTCTTACGACACCCTGTTCTGCCAGCATGGGATTAGGGGAGTATTTTAATCCGCCTCAATACGACCAAAATTGACGAGCTTCTATACAAAAAATTTTGTATTGACACTTACGTAAGATTTGATTGTAGCTTAATACCGTATTTCATCTCTTGGTAATTTCTGTCGTAATCATATATACATACATATATATATATATACATATTTTTGTAAAAATGCATTTCTTCAGACGTGGCCTCGACTTATACTGATATGTCTTAGAAGTTATCACTACGCTGTTCTAGCACAGGTAAAATAGGTCAACGACGAATCGAGTTCCTAGAGATCTCACAACGCTAATGGACTGATAAATATTGTAACAATAAGGAAATAAAAGATTAGGCCAATAGTGTGGCATTCAAGACAGTTAAAGTTTGTCAATTAATATAAATACACGAACTGCCATCAGTACCGTCAAGTATTAATTAATTAACTAATAAGTAGTAAAGTATGTCGAAATTATTAAAAATTATTGGCCTTACAAGAATATTTATGTACCTATATAGTCCATGGCGAGTAAATTACTCATCATAGATTAAACAGTATATTACTCAACCTCACAAACTAAGCCGACGGTAGCAGAACCACGTTCCTTCTTAATGCGGTACTGGTCTATACTTATCGTTGTATAGTATAAACACGAAAATAAATAGAGATTTAAATCGACCCATATACATGTGAACGCTCACGTACGAAAGTCTCTTGTCGAGTCAAGAGAAGTCTGATTGCTATCCACGTCAGTCCGCGCGTTAGCTTACAAGCACGTGCGAAGCAGTGATTCCCATAAACATAATATACTTACGCTAGTATATTAACTTTATGGTGATTCCTGTCTTTTTGAAATAGTCCCCTTACAGGCATTCTACATACTGACACTAAATAAACTTCTGTCATTTTCTTTCATTTTATATTATTGAAAACGTACTTACACAGTGAATTTTAGACATTAGAGTTGGTTAAGTCTAATAACTTATGTCGGCTTTATCCAATTAGACCGCTGCAGACCGTGGATCTTTATTAATTTTAATTTACAAAATAAGAAAGACTACATTAAATTATTTCCATTAAACGAGCTACTTTTGCATTATACTAGTGATATAATAGAGAATTAGTAAAATAATAACTGCTATAGAACATTCTTAATTATTGCCTAGTTAAAATATGTATACTATAAAATACGAAAGAATAATACAATTATATTACAATTGAAACAAAATAAATTATATTAGTTTACTTCCGGGCGAACAATAAATAGTAACAAAATTTACTGCAATTCGTTTAGTAAACGTTGCACGTGCACTGCGGTAGTTCTGTGTGATTGTTATTTATCTGTGGCGCGTGTCTGCCCTAGCCACTTCGCGCCATAACGGGACCTGACGCAATGTACTTGACTGCTAGGAGGACGCTTCGTAAAACTGCAACCTGTTCAATCATTTTTTCCCTCTCTACGCCACTTCCACTTACGAGTACTTAACAGTAACTTGCGCCACGCTGCGAAGTTGTAACTTTGAATAAAATTGTCTTGGTGGAGCTTACGTTATTCGTCGCTTTTTGTACATTTTGTAAATTATACTTTATATAGTATGATGTCAATGTGGAATAAGCTAATTATAAAGTTGTATTGCCACATTACCAATTAATGACCTATAGAATTATTGTCGCAAAATTCCCAAAAGGACCAATTCCCAAAATAAACAATTGCACCAAGGTCTGTACGGCCTTTGTATAAAACAAAAAAAAAACACATTTTTGCTTTGATCGACATTATTTTTATTTGCTTGCATTATTTTGTTATTTTTATTTATTACTCTTAAATAACAAATTGTTGGATTCAAAACTTTCACGTTCATTTCATTCAAAGAAAAAAAGTACACATGTTAAAATCGTTACTGCCTTTCCGTTGTAATAATCAAAAAGCCCCCTTTTTTAATTTAATCCATTTATAATTTTTTTCCGTATCAGTGTATTATCTTTGACAAAGAAAATAGTCAGAGGTGGACAATAAATTATGTTCCGTGTGTTGTGGAACTTTAAAAATTGTAATACTTTGACGACACTTGATTACTATGAGACATCACAAAAAAACTCGTTTAGTCTTACAGCGCATTGATCAGTTATAGTATTGAAAGATGGCCGCAGGATGTTACCTATTACGATTGACGTGTGTTTTTATAAAGACAGGAATTCATGGAACTAATAGACTGGAATGGAACTAGAATTGCTCTCATGATTCTGAATGCGAACGGGTTGATAGGTCTGAGTCTTTTTATTTAGGACTTTATTTGTACCGGAGTAGTATTCGATACTGACAGCCGGTTTGTGGCCAGGGGGTAAACCATTAGCCAATATCGGCCTTGATCAAAGTCCTAGTTTGTTTCGATGTTTGTTTTTAGAGTTAAATGTATAGACGGATCAGTCAGTCAAAATTGTTTTTTTAAATAATTTAACATCGTAACTCGTATCTCTAAGTATAGTGGTTCTCAATATTTTTAGATAAATAATTCAGTATTATATTTCAGTTTAGGTAGGTAATAAACTCCTATGATCCTGTTTCATTTTCAAATAATAATGTGTTTTTTTTTGACTTATTATCAGTTCATGTTTTATTTCACACAATGTCATTTATGTTGATATTGAGAAGTTTGAATTGCAGGGACTCTAACTTTAATAATTTTGGAAACAAATATTTATATATATGTATAAAATCAAAATATATATACGCAAACTAGTCCGCGTAAATGTTAGCTTTCATAACGCGTTATTTGTGGAACGAAATTGCAAAAACCACAAGCGATCGCAATTAGTTTAAACTGTCCTCAATTTGCATTTATTGCAATCGTCCATGACTAGTTTTTTGCCCATTTCACTTATGTGTTGAATGTCGGGTATCTTAGCAAGGCCAGGATTTATACTTACATCTCATAACTAAATAGGATCACCTCGAAAGGATGTCATCAGAAGTGGGAATGTATGCAATAAGTTGTCAATCGTACTTGTTTCAAAAATTATTTAAGTTAGAGTCCCTGCATTTCAAACTTCTCATAAGCAATTAAACAGATTACAACATTAAACAGATTTACGGCTACCTTTTTCATCAATAAGACGTCTTTGATATACCAGATGTGCATAGTCAGCGGAGACCACTTACCATCACGTGGTCCGTCTGTTCGTACACCGACTGTTATCATAAATATAGATACGTTGCGTCTATTGATCATCATTATCATCTGCCTTACCTTATTCCATTATCAATTCATCGCGCTTTCTTGTCGTACTTATATCCACTCTCACCTCATTCATATCACTCCTAATAGAATTCATCCAACGTTTCTTGGGCCTTTCGCTCGCTCTGTATCCATCCACATTCATATTCATCTCTTTTTTGGTCACATGGTCTTCATCCCTTCACATCACATGCCTAAACCATTCCAACCTTCTACTTCTTCCTTTATCTATTATACGCGCTATTTCTACACTAATCCTTATATACTCATTGTTGACCTTACCCACTCGCGTCACTCCACACACACATCTCAACATTCTCACCTAGGCAGAGTGGAGACGTTTCTCCTCACGCACTCTAGCCGCCCAGCATTCCGAGCCGTACATGATTACTGCTCTTATAATCTACGCCTTTAGGCAAGGTTTACTTACGCCTTTAAGCGGTATTCGCGGGTCACATGTGGCGCTGATTACCTATCTCCACTTCTGCCATCTTGCATTTATTCGTGGTTTTATATCCCGATCAACTTCCCCGTCATGCTGGAGTAACGAACCAAGGTATTTGAAATCAGAGCAGATTGGTATAACATCTCTATCTATTGTTATTGGGACAGTACCAGAGATACCACCCAAATCACAGAACAAATATTCAGTTATGGTTCTGCTGATTTTCAAGCCAACCGTCTCCAGTGCGTGCCGCCAGTCATCAATTTCGCGCTGTTACAATGCACCATCCTCCTCTATCAAAACGATGTCGTCCGCGAAGAGCATACACCAGGGTGCCTTTCCCTGCAGGGCCGATGTCAAAGCATCCATAACTAACAGGAAGAGGTACGGGCCTTAAGGTTATTGGGCGGGTTGTAGGTAAGAACATAATTATGTGTATTGTTAGTCCCCATTTTATAAATATCATTCTTCTTCTTCACGTGCCATCTTCATCAAGGAGGTCGGCGACCATTTGTCAATACGTCTCTTTATCAGCAGTCATATGAACTAGCTTATCTGTGCTTTTAACCGCAGCCCTTACATTTCCTATCCATGAGATTCTTCTTCTACCTGGACCTCTATTTCCATTAATTTTGCCTTCAATTATTAATTTTAATAAGTTATATTTATTATTCCTGTATATACATATAAATACCATATTATGTGTTAATTCTGATAGCCCCCTCTGAAAATAATGGTCTCTGGCTAAAAATAATGGCTCTTCAATGTATTATTTTATCTGACGCAGTCATTAATAAGCCGATCGTGCCAAGTGGTAGGATTAATTTTACAGATTTTAATTATATAATTAATTTAAATTTAGTTCTTACTTTATTGAATTTGATGCGCAGAGCGTTAATTTTAATTACCGATGAAAACTCTTACAATGCAAAACGAAAAAAAAAATATTTTTACCATTAAGAATAATGTTTTGATATACATGAACTTTTATTGTATCAAATAATGATAAATTTATCGAAGCCAGAAATTAATATTAATTGGTTAACATAGTTATCTAATTTAAAATTTATAATCTGAAAGAGCGAAATTGACAGCGTGTATCTAAATACTGCCAGACAAGCCCTCCGTCGGCGCGACCGGAGCGAGACACCGAATTGCCAACGTAACGTCAACGATAAAGCACTTCGCCGAGAACCAATCTCTTTTACGGTTTAATCAGAGCTTTCCCTTCCTAATATAGTACAGTTGGTGTTATAAAATCGCAGTTTTACGTTTGGTTCGTAGCGGTAGAGGAATCGAGCGTAGGGATTCTTTTGACTGAGTAGAGGTTATGGCGGTGACACAAAATTTTTATTGCCTTAATGGCAATAAAAGCTCTTTACGTTGGATAAAAATAGTAATGTTCATAATACAAATAACGTATATTATGCAATTTTATTGGAACATCTAAATATCTTGACGATAACAACTACAACGTTCCATTTTAAAATTAAATCTTCAATTAAAAGTTAAAGATTTATGGCACTGCATAATTAAGGATTTTTTATTGAAATGAATTCAATAAACTTATCTAATTTGAATGCCTAATAGCGTGGTCACTTATGCTAATAGGACGTTTTAAAAAGAATTTCGAGTGAAAATGTTTTTCAACAACACAATCTCTAACTGTTTCTAACGCATATTATTAACAACGAAGTAACTGTAAACGTAAACCTGTTTTAAATTGTCAATCTATATATAATAACAGAAAACTCTAGGGACCGTGTACGGACAACTTCCATATAAATAAAATAATGGACAAGATCGTCTATCAGCTACAATATGTATTTTCATTATCTGCAATGAAAATCGGAATATAGTTTTTGTTTGCCAATATATGGTAGTACTTTAAGTTGCCTGAATCACGCTGTTGAGTATATCGTTCATAAGAACTGAGTAGAAAAATTAAACAATAGTAAAAAAAAAATTAAGTTCAGCAAAGCCCACAAAGCTGCATACCAGTCAAGGCAACATACTTCTCTACGTAGACAGGTGATATTATAGGGATTTATTTTTTATGTAACTAGTCGATAAACGATCACACGAGCCGTCTGATGGTACGTGGTCACCGTCGCCCGTAGACTTCAGCAACACCAAAAAAATTACTGAAGTATTCTTGAGTGTGCCGAAACTGTTCTGGATATATTAACAATACGGAACCATATCATAGGCAACTGTGAATCGGGCTTGACTGATTATTTTTTTATATCTTTCTAAAGTTGAAGAGCTGTTTAAGAAGCAGATTCATGGCAGGCAAAGTTGCAGGCACGACTAATAACCTCATGACTTTACGGTTATTATGTAAAAAAAAAACACGAAGTTAATAAGTCGTGTAGAGTACAAATTAATTTCCAATTATTGAAATTTATTACATTGGTAATATCAATATTACAAAACAAGTTTCGGACACGCACACTCAAACAAATTATTACGTAGTTTGAAGGCTTAATTTAATATATTGCTTCGTTTACATGTATCGAAATAAATATTGTTTGTGTTAAAAATTGAGTTCATCCACCCTTAACTCCAAGCGAATTTACTATGCTCGTGGTTCACACTGCTTACCTTCAAACTTATAATTTAATTAGTCCAGTAGCATTCATAATTCTGGATCCTTTTATGATAGGTTCTCTGCGACCACTGTCCTCCTCCAGGTCGCCACTGTCCCTCCACGAGGGATGACGTTATGTATTACTAACGCTATGTAACCCGCTCGTACCACCATTTTTTTCCTACTTAATGCACTCATATATAGGAAAATATAATGTAAATCGGAGTAGAAGCTTTTTTGTGTAAAAAGATCAAAAACGAACACACACCGAGTCGTTGTATTTTATAAATAACAGTTAAAATATAGACCTCGGTATGAAATATGAGCATTTTTTTAATTTTGACGGTAATGTTTCAGAAATAAAAAAAATATTAAAATTACTCATAAAATACATAAATATACCAGCATTTAAGTTAATGTAAAAATTTTGGTTTTCCTTTTTATCTATCAAGTTTATACATAGCTAAAAGTCAAACTCAGTACAGTACAATAGTACAATACAGCATTACAGTATTCAATAGCCTATTAAAAATCCATTTCGCTACAGTGATGAAACTATATAGGACAAGTATTCGGCAATATGTAAGCCCATTATGTAAGTATTGCGTGTTCAAAATTGAAGAGCTTTCTAACCTCGTCTTCTTTACCGAGTTTTATGAGTACCAACTAGATAATAATGTCTTATGGCAAAACAGTATTAAAAAAGCAAGAACCGTAATCCCGAAATGATTAACATGTTTCGGTTGCGCTGTCGGAGAATCTGTAATGATATGGTCCCCCTTTTATCTTGGTCAGCACCACGTTGGATACCAAATATTGTCAGTTCGCCACTCTGCTCATTTGTCAACTATTTAGTTTACAAAAATACAATCCACTCTATTGCACGGATCTTTTCTGGTAATAGAGGAAGCTTACATCGTGCTCCAGTGCGAATTGGTGAAGGAGATAGATGCCAGTTTGAATACATACATAACACAAGAACTTTTACGATAGATACTAATTACAGCGTTGAAAGAAGAATGTACGCCTATGAAAATATCCAACATTGACAGGCTTCGACCGGCTTCAACTTAGGCTCTGGATATTGGATGCAATAGCATACCATAAAGAATAAACGCATAATGATAGTAACATCTTGATCTTCAGATTTAAATTACTGTTGCTATTGTTAATCACCGGCACGGGTTAAATATTACTTTAATATCTGTTATTTAAAGGTAGTAATAGTTTTGAAAATAAAGTATCAGTGAAAAATAAGATTAACTCGAATAAAATCAAGTCTAACTGTTTTACTGTAGGAGAACCAAATAATAAGTAGGTCTACCTCATCCTCCTTGAACAGCAATGCATCAATGACCCTCTCTGTCTCTGTTTTCACAGATATACACGGACGGCTATGGCACATTTGCTTGTTTTTCGGGAGTATTATTATTTTTACATGATAAAGTTTTGCTTTATTATTTGCTGCCGTAATTGGTCAGAGAGGAATTCTCCTACACTCTTGTTCTCCGTTTGTTTGTTGAACTGTAAAAACCAATAACGGTATCAGGATGAAATTCCTATCAATTATCGTCTATGATCTGTAAAATAATTAAGCTCCCAAAAGCTTGGTACTGTAATAAGTTACTAAGGTCACATTGCGGTGAGAGACTGGAGTTCGATTCCTGTACGCACCTCTCATTTTCAAATTAGTTCGATGAAGAAAACGTCGTGAGGAAACCTTTACCTAACATACCTGAGAGTTCTTTGTGATATTCTCAAAGGTGTTTGAAGTCTGTCAATCTGAACTCGACCGGCCTAGCGTACTATTTCCTTAACCCTCCCATTATAAGAACCCGAGCCCAGCAGTGGGACCATCATAGGATGTAATGATGATGAATGTCACAAAAAATAATATCACATACATACGTTGACACTCGCAAATCCGTCAATCAACAGCTACAGGATACTTCCTATTAACATAGAATCATCAGGCAAGAAGTGTCGAAGTAATCGGACTTGCAACAATTTTTATTCGTTTATCAGGCGTTTTAAAAAAATAATATTTAATTCATATACGTAACGCGTCAACGACAGTCATTAAATTGCTAAAACTGCATGAAAATATGTGTAGTACTTTTGACGTCTAGCTATCGCGTGAGATCAAACAGCTTAAATTTTTTACACTATTTAGTGAAATCATATAAAAATATTTTACATTACGTTCACAACGCCATCTACTCGCTCGTCGCAGTTTTTTTCTTTATAGCCTGCTATCTACGTTTATTTCATTTTGTCAATAGTACAAGATACTGAAATTTATACAAAATACATACAACAATGTCTTTTAATAACACCACGTTGCACAACAAACTAAAAGATAGTAGAGCAAGTTCTTGTGTGTTCAGATATTCGCAGAGTTTTCTCATATTGCGCCTTCCGTTCTCCCGTAAGTTTTATTAGTGGTGCTGTCTACCGAACTTCAGCTTAATTAACTCTTTAAGACCGCACCGTGAAAGTTAAACTAACAAAGTACAATTATTATCCGCTGTAACTGGATATAAACTGTAACTAGATAAGCGGCAATAAGAGTGAAGAGTAACATTATGAGAATGCGTCGAGGTTAGCGCTTTTATACTTGTGAACGATTTGTGGTCGAAATGCATGAAATACATACTAATAAGAAAACTGTAACGGGGCCGAATCTCTACGTCAATTTTTTTTAGTTTTGTGTCTGTCCGTCTGACCTTATGTCACTCTAAAACCATCGAACAAATTTGGATGATACTTCTCATATAAGTAACTTATATTATGGGTTATATTATAATCTAAAACACTTTTCATCCCGGGCAATGAAAGTGTCCCCGCAGAATTGGAAATGTTACTATAGAGGTCCTATCCTTCTTGGCAGGCATAAATAAAATTTTGACTTCCTGGCTGCAGCCATTATAATAAATTAATACTTTTCTATTTCACATAAATAGAAAAGCGCATTTCTATAATAATGCGGGTGCTATTTCTAAACATAATGGGTAGGTTATCTGAAGAAAATGATAAGCCATGTATGGTAGTATATACTTTTATTTATTATAAATACAAGTTTCCATTGTCGGAGAGAGGGAGGGAGGTGGTGCACATGTCAAAAGATATATGCTTTAGTACATTCTGATCGCGGATTGTTGCAAAGTAGATTTATGCTAATTAAGTAGCTTATAGAGATAATAATTGATTGCACTATTTTGTTAACTGTAACAAACTAATATTCGGTTACTGAACCGGTCCTGTAATATTAAATTAAATTACACCGAAGAGTTATTCATAATATATTCAAATATGCATATCGTCTGTCGATACGAGTAGGTATAATTTAATTCATACACACAACCCCGCATTAAGATCTGTTTTGTATGGAGTTACTAAGGCATCATTAACAACCAAGACAGCAGGACACACATTTATTTGTTTCATAAACGTCTGCGTCGCCCGGAAATTTAACCCGGGATCCTTCGTTTTACGGGCAGGGTCACTACTAAGTAAACTACTGGATCGTCTATAAAATACCGTGGTAGGTTTATAATATTGACATAAAGATTGCTTGAGGAGCACCCCTGGACAGACCTAAAGCTTAATATGTGCATGGGAAACACAATGACTCTCAGTCAACTATCCAGTATTTGACCGCGACAGACGCGGTGTCGCTTGACAACGAGGTCTATTTTTGTTTAACAAAAATTACTCTGTTACTTAAATTATTATACAGCGTTATCGATATAACAGATTTAAACGACGTATTAAACCATTTTATTCGATCCTATTATATTTACATGGCTATGCACTGTCATTGAATAATTAATGAATTCAGAATTCAGGCAAAATACAACATAGCGATCATTAATATAGGGGCAAACTTTGTGAATAATGAAGTATTCGATTTAAAAGTTGTCAGTAATTTGTCGATTGAATAATGACAGCCATAATTGTCAATGGGATAATGGTATGAATTTAGAAACAATTTCAGAGTATGTGTTGACACATGGACCGAGACAGGTTCAATGATAACAAAGTCATTTAACAGCAGTGAGTAGGGACTCGCTCCGGTCCATCCGGAATAATGTACCTTCCAAATGGTAAAAGAATTTTTGAAATAAGGTGCCGTGGATCCGGATATTTCTTTCTCCATATACACAAGGTCGTAAAATTCGCACTCTCTCTTATAAAATCAGTATATATATGTACGTCCAGCTGTAATAACAACAATTGCTTTGAAAGCATGACATGACAATGACATGGCAAAATTGAAAATGTGTGTATATATACATAACATATCATATACAAGTCATTCTTCAGGAAGTCTGGTAGAAAGTCCATAATAAGTTATATAGTTATAAACCCTTCATTAGCTATTCCCAAAAAAATAAAATAAGGGTGCGAAATTAGAAACAAATCGACAAAAAATACATATTTTTATATTCTACTTATAGATGTATATGATTAGATACACGGATCTATTATTGATATCATAGGATGTTTCCTACAGCAGAAAATAGAACGGCTTCCGCGCCATTAATGTATGTACCTACTCGATTAAGTTAGTATGTAAATTTCGTACTTACATACCGCTCAGGCGAGTTTAATACAACAAGTAAGTAGTATATTCTGTATTTGATTTTGTAATGACTATAAAATAACTCATTACGTGAGGCATATTATTTTATAAGCCCTTTTTGGAACCAAGTTCCTTACGGCAGGCTTAGAGGATATAGGGATTTTGCTGCGCGACCGAACTAAAAAAATGTGATAGTAAAACCGTAAGAAAAAGTCCGTGGAAATAGTAAAACCGTAAGAAAAAGTCCGTGGAATAAAACCGTTAAATAGGCATTTTGCTGCGCGACCGAACTAAAAAAAATGTGATAGTAAAACCGTAAGAAAAAGTCCGTGGTGTAAAACCGTTAAATGAGAAAAATAAAGAGACATATTGGAACGAAGTTCCTTACGGCAGGCTTGGAGGAGATAGGGATTTTGCTGCGCGACCGAACTAAAAAAATGTGATAGTAAAACCGTAAGAAAAAGTACGTGGAAATAGTAAAACCGTAAGAAAAAGTCCGTGGAATAAAACCGTTAAATAGGGATTTTGCTGCGCGACCGAACTAAAAAAAATGTGATAGTAAAACCGTAAGAAAAAGTCCGTGGAATAAATCCGTTAAATAGGCATTTTGCTGCGCGACCGAACTAAAAAAAATGTGATAGTAAAACCGTAAGAAAAAGTCCGTGGTGTAAAACCGTTAAATGATAAAAATAAAGAGACATATTGGAACGAAGTTCCTAACGGCAGGCTTGGAGGAGATAGGGATTTTGCTGCGCGACCGAACTAAAAAAAATGTGATAGTAAAACCGTAAGAAAAAGTCCGTGGAATAAAACCGTTAAATAGGCATTTTGCTGCGCGACCGAACTAAAAAAAATGTGATAGTAAAACCGTAAGAAAAAGTCCGTGGAATAAAACCGTTAAATGAGACGTGCGCAGGCGCAACAGCCGTATACACAAGCGAGTAGTGTATAATACCTTTCTCTTTCTC
This sequence comes from Megathymus violae, assembly GCA_003671415.1. Classification (NCBI taxonomy): domain Eukaryota; kingdom Metazoa; phylum Arthropoda; class Insecta; order Lepidoptera; family Hesperiidae; genus Megathymus; species Megathymus violae. Next base: position 2,301,183 of record PDGT01000051.1, read on the forward strand.
AAGCCAATAGTTTCAGCAATAGAATTTAATGACGAGACTGATTAATAAGAATTACTTATAAAAATAATATTTTGTTATTTTAGTTGATAATTTGAATTACGATTTTTTTTTATTTTACGTAATTTATTATTTCCTAAAATACTGAATTTCCTAAATACTTTCCTGTACTTAAATAAAAACTAATCAGCAAAATTTAAGAGAAAAATCAAGAAAACCTACATAAAATTGAGCACGATTTTTTTTTTTTGCAAATTGTGTCGATTCTACATTAGCCGAAGGAACTTCGTTCCTACCTGGTGTCCCGCGACACCACATCTCTTTTTTATTATAAAAATGTGAATAGTAGAAATGTTCCTACATTGTTATGCATCAGAAATTCATCAGATTCAAACAACCCAGAGGGCCTAGACAATGTAAAATTTCATTTCTAATGTGGTTCTGAATATATGCGTATTTCGACAACTCTTACAAACTTAACATTGTCTAGACTAATCTGACCGGTGCCTATTAAATGAAACTTATCGTTAACAGCGAACTTTTAAACGTTGATGGATGAATGACCACAAGTGTAAGATGCCAATAACAACTTAGATATTTACTAGGTAATAGTTGCATGTTGCCTAGTAACGTGACGTGTAAATTATTCACGGGTAATACGAGTATGTTTACGTTGGTCGTGCCAACGCGGCTATTAATATTAAGTAAATAGTCCTTGATATATTTTCTACTAACTTATTCAATGAGAAAAATAGAATTTCCATCATGCATTTCGGGTTAAATATGACCTACTTTAAAGACTGATTTGTGAAAATTGAAAATAATATGTACATATGTATATATATGTATGAATGGTCTCATAATTATCAAGAGGCAAGTTGAAAACGGTGGCGATGTGACAGCTGAGAAATCGGAGTGTTTGCTTTGAATTATCCGCGTCAATATATCATCAGCAAAAGACGAACACGAGAACCACAAGTTTGTTTAACTTTGATATTGATTTATTTCACATTTCCGACGTTGTGTACAGTAGCAATAGGACGTAGAAATGAAATAAACTTCATTTTCTCTTTGATTCCCAACAGCGTTCCAATTGAATTTTCAGAGGAGACGTCAGTGACCTACGTCATATACCTAATCGTACTTGAGCGGCAGGTTATCGACTTATTTTCTAAATTCATGTAAATGGAACAGCTTTGCTCACATTTTGTTATTGGCCTAACTCAGTTCGTCGGTGCTATTTGAAGGAATACAAATACATATGGTGCAACAAAATGTATTTATTTATAAAAATAAAATTAAAAATATGTATACACAATTTATGAATGAAGATGTTTATAGCAAGATTTGAAATCAGTATTGAGAGTAAACCACAAACTATTTGCGTGGAAATACCTAGTTAGTGAACAGATGCGACAACTTTACTTATTTTATGATTGAGTTACAGTCCCCTTACGAATTTGGTTTCAGTTTAACACGCGCTTACGTCGTGTATGAGATTTCAAGATAACTTTATTGATGATATTACGGTCATATATTATGTGTTCGTGAATGTAGTATTACAAAATGTATTTAGGAGTTCACTTTCTGTAGTTCTACGATTCACTCTAGATAACTATTAGAGCAATAGGAATGTTTTACAATGTTTAATTTAGTTTAAATTACTTCTAATTGTACGTAAATTATTAAATAAATGTATAAGAGTGGAGATAAATAACTTTATTAGACCTAGTGAATTTTCTACAGTAAATGTGCATTTGTTGAGTTCTATTGAGTAGAAATTGCTTTAAAAATATATCCGTGAAACAAACGGAGAGCTAACTAAACGACTCGCTTCACATCGATTTTTATATCTAAATTACCTGCCCCCTCCGACTTCATTCGGGGAGAACAATTGATTATCTATACATGATTATTCAAAATTATACATTTTTATTATAATTTTTTTAGGTTAAATTCGACTTGTTTAATTAAAATTATTACGCCTTAACGGTGACAGCTAAGGCCGGTAGCTTAATGTGGCCTCTGATGCATAAAGGACCTCAGTTTCTACACATCAAGCTACAAGTGCTTTGATAGTTTCCCACGCGGCTATTGGCGCTCCAGGACGATTATGAATAGAATAGGACTTACTTTTTTTCATATTGATAAGAAACTAGCAAAAGTAATCTCTAGACTACAAGTTACCTCAATAGTATTGAACTCAAAGTCTCATATTTACTGCGAGTTTTGAGTTAAAAATAGTTCTATATTTACCGCAATTTTGAAGCGCTAAAGTTTGAACGGCGCACTCAAGCCGTCCAGTTCTTTCCATTTGATTTGCAGGGCTTCATACATCCGATGCAAAAACTAAACTTTTTAGGATATCTCGCGTGCGTGCTTGGTCATCTGTTAGTCCCTGCTTTGTGAATATATGGAATAAAAAGTAAGTTAAATCTATATTTATATATACATATATGAGAGACAGTGTGAATTTTCTGAGTTTGTGTATAAGCGAAAAATCTTCGGAACCACGGCACCTATTTGATAAATTAGTTTACTATTAGATAGATAGATTATTCCGAATTGATATAGGCTATACTTTGTATGTATATATATATGTATACATATATACATAAGGCGTTGTCGGCCGAGAAGGAAGAAGAAAGAAAGTACCTATATATAAGTTACTCTATGGTACTGACTCTCAAGGCCTAAATATAAATTAGTATGCTTGTTCAACCCGAACAACGTCGGGGCGAGCCGCTTGTAACATTATAAAGGAGAGTGCGAATTTTGTTAGTTTGTGTATATCATATTATACAAAATCAGGTGATCCACTCACGGAGGTGTAACGGAGATAACCTAATTCTGATTCTACGTATTAATTGAAGGGTGTAAATCTATACATATAATAGTATAGTGACGATGAAAAAATTTGAATATTTTTTCAAAAAACTACACTACATACTACTATAGTTGCTACATGTTACTTATATGATAGTTAATTGCTAAAATTTAGGAAAAGTTATAAAGTTTTATTGCGTGCAATAATTACAAAATATTTGTAATTTTTTTATACAGGTGAAAAGGCATGTCCTGACCAGGGCATGCAATCCGATTACCGTAACGAAAAGAACCGGGTAACGGACAGATTTTGAAACTCCGGTTTTTTGTGGCCATACGAGTACATCCAGTTTTTTAGACTATTTTAATTTCTACTAAATCCACATAAAAATTGTTCTTTATGTAAAAAAATTTAACAAAAACAACAATAAAATACATTAGAATAGATAATAATAAAATATTTATTCATTTTCAGGATGTCATATGGTACATAGTAATGGCATAAACAGGTCAAATTTACATTCTACACTAAGAATGCGCAATAATATCTGAATAATAGCCGAGTGAGTCAATTATTATACTTAAAAATAATTTATCATCTAGTTACATCTCTAATTAATTAAACAATAATAATAAAATACCAAAATAAATAAGCACAATTTAAATCGTTTAATTGTGAACAGTAATATTTAAATAATTGTCAAATCAGTCCAGATTACATTGCATTATTATTTTCCATTATGGTCATGTATGGTCACGTCGTTATATGTATAATAAAAACAATTTTCTGTCCCCAATGTGTAATTTTCGTTTTAAAAATATTAACAGTCATATCTTTTAATGGCCCTATTAGGTAATTGGGTGTAAACTGTTATTGTATGAACATTTCCATTGTTTTTGTATGGTTCTAGACGACATTTTTGGAAATGTAGTTTACATTTGCGACTACTTCTAACTATGACACTCTTATTTCCAACTGTTACCTAGTTTCAAAATACTGTGGATCACACAGAAACTTTTTTATTGTACGTGCGGGAGGATGCGTTAGTTTGTAAATAAAGGTTTGTACCTGTCCGTATAATAGGCCCCGTAAAAAAGTTCTCAGGTACTTGTTTTGAACACGAAAAGGTTTAATAGTATCTATCCAGTTCCTCCACAGGACTAGATCGTTTGAAAGCATTCAAGGTACCTATCCGTGATAATATATTATAAGCACTTGGCGCTGCTTCAATAAATACAATCAGCAACTTTTTATGGCTTTTGAACAAACCCGTTGAGTTTATCATTTTGTTAATTGTTTTGTCAATTCTGAATGTTAGTCTTTAAAAACAGCAGATTGTTTTTACAACAGGAAGGAAGATAGATAATTTTCTTATTATTTCAACATTTTTATTGAATTTTAAACCAATCCGAAAATCCCTAAGACACCGATTAAGCCGGTTTTGCAAAAAACCGAACTATTCCGGTTTCTGAAATCATCCGATTTTTTTCCCTAGTGCTGACGGAGTAATTCATATTCCCAAAGCCTTAATTACGCAGGCGCGAAATTTGAAATTTGGACCATGGATTTTTCTGCCTTACTGTAAGCACCCACTTAGGAAGGATTTTTGGGTATTCCACCCCTGAGAGGGTTAATAGGAGTTGAAAGTTTGTTTAAAAGTCCGCCAATTTTGTAGCAAGCTCTATGATAATTAGTGTTTAGCTTTCTGATTAGAAATAATGATACACCTGTTTCAACGTTTTTGAGCAATCAATCCCTAAGTGGGAAAATAATAGGCGACGATAGGTTGTTTAAAAATACGCCGATTGTGAAGCAAGCTTTATAAAAATTTGTGTTGTGTATAAAACACATTTTTGTAATAAAATTGGAATATCAGTTATTGCAGCAAATAAAAATGCACAAATTAAAATAAAATTATCAATACCTTTACATAATACGTATAAAATATTGCAAAGTTAGTATATATTTCAATGAATATTCAAATGTAACAAAGTACATATTATTTTTTCTGATTATTTTTGAATTGTAATTTCTGTTTAATTTCACAATCTCGTTTCTACTTTCTTACAATTGCTTTAATTTAAGTAACAACAGATGAAACATTTAAAACTTTTTTTTTGTCCATCCATCCATTCCCTGTTTTGTGATTTGTTGATTAAAAAATCTCGTGTGGTTACCTCTACACGCACCGTATCGAATTTAGCGGTACGCGTAAAAAATATAGTCGCGTACAAACGTCGGTGGGGAAGAAGTATCAGTTGAAGCGTGGAACCGGCTGTTGCGCCGGCCGGCAGGTTTGCGCGTCCTGTCCCCCTATCTCACCTCCCCGCCACTACACATCCGTCAACTGCAATTATGTAACATCATCGCACGTCTCTTAAGTTTACCGGTCAAACTAAACGCTCGCAGGAAATTAATGCGAGCTCACGGTTGATATTAGGAAATGACATTTAATGTTTGTTAATTACTTTGGTATGCAGCGATTTCAAGGTATATTCGCTTCAGAAAAATTACCGTAGGCCTAGAGAAAACACCTGCATTGTTTTAGGACAGATTTTCTCGTTTTGTTAATTAGAAATGCATGTATTAATTCATAACTTTTATTTATGGACAGATTGCAATGAAACAAACTTTAGATGTTAGGTGATGCTTACTGCAATACATTAGTGAAAACCAGAACGAAATCGGTTCCGCCGTTTCAGAGATTAGCGCGAACAAACGCACAGACAAACAGACAAAAATTGCAACAACTATTGTTTTGTGTTCTGTTGCATTAATAAAGGCCCCTAAAAATGTTTTTTCTCATATATAGTTTATGCACTGAAAGCGATCAGTTAGAATATTATTACTATTTTTTATATATGCTTTGGACACCTAGAGTATAGATACAACTGTATTCGTAGATATTAGTAAATAAAGGTCTTTTTTGTTAAAAACTGTTTCCGATCATGATGTATTGCGCTAAAACAATAACAAATAAACAACTTTTGGCCACCGGCGCGTTTCCACGGGATCCCTAATAACGGGAGTAATCGAACAAAACCCTCAAAACTTCGCATAATATCACACAATCTTCGTATCAGGATAACAAAAAAAAAATTACAGATCTAATATGAGGAGTTCACGATGCGCACAACACATTGAAAGCTTCATCAGAACATTTATCATTATCTGCTATATTATGATAATAATGCAGTAGAGGTGTTTTTTTATTGTTTTAACAGTGGGCAAACGAGTTAGGCCTACCAGGTTGTCTTGACATGTCTCCACGTTCATTATATCTTTCGACAATCTTCGTAATTCGGCTGTCGTCTAAAAGTAAAATGAAATAAAAATGATGATTCTACAATGATGATGGTTGAATCTGAACTGAAATATACAATATATTGACAGTCCTAAAAACCTCATGGTTTTAACAAAAAACTAATTTTAAGTAGAACAAAACACACTATCAGTTACAATGATGACATTACGTGTGCCTTAACAACAGTTCTGGTCCCGCCCAATTTTCCATGGAAAGGAAATTAAGCTTCACTTTAATATGTATTAGCACGTAAACCATTTGCGCGCGACGCGACGTGCGCATTTGATATTCGCAAGTTACCGTCTGCGCACACTACGCCCGACGTAACATAACCCTACTCATAGTAAATATGAAATTCACGCGTGTGAGCTAATGTACAATTTGAATAATACCTCACGTATGAAGGCTATATATATTTTTCTCAATTTTAGTTGTCATATCAATAAAAAAAATATTCCTTTTTACACTCACGTGGACTCAAACGTCCATGACCCAAGAACAAATATTATACTGTATAATATAAATATCTGCCCAGCCGGGAATCGAACCTCTTGTTCGGCAGGCATGGTCACTACCAACTACAGCAGTTACAGGCTTGTCAATACATCACCGTAGTGACTCCATAATAGATTCCATAAGCAACGAATTGAAGTTAAGTGGTCGTTACGACCCAATGGCATTAAACAGCAATTTAAAAACAAATAACCTTAATTGATCTCTGCCATAGATAGATATATTTCCACTGTTGACATTTTTAACAACAACATGTTTATATTATCTGTTTTCAAACTAAACGATATGATATTAAGGCCGTTTTCATCTCGCACTCTGCCGGTAAAATTGACGTCTCGTCGTCAAAAAAAAAGATAAAATACAGGTAGCATGGTAGCAAGTATAAAATACGTTTACTAGTAACTCAGTTTCGCTTCGTTTTGGAAAATTCGACGGGAAGCCGTCCATTTCCTGGGAAGAAAACTGTCTTTGATTTTAACTCAAAATATAAATTACAATGTGCCAAGAATCATCGAAACCTGCTCTGCGATTTTGGTGTTATATATGTTCAAACAAACAAAAAAAAAATTTGATCCTCTACATCGACAACAAACTTTCTTTCTTTCTTTTTCATCCTCGGCCGACAACGCATTAGTGACGCTGACCACTTACCATCAGGTGGCTCGTGTGTTAGTTTGTCGGCTATTCATAAAAAAAAAAAATAATCTGTAATAAATATGCCAAAAAACAATCGGTGTACAGATTTGGCCTCTTTATGATTTTATTATTAGTATAGATGTCTGTGGAGGGCGTTATAGAAGTACGATAACGATGAAACACGAAAATTGCCGAAGGAGCTTAAAAATAAAGACGGACTACATTATTACTGTATAAGTACTTAATGTGCACATTTCACCAATTAGTGGTTTTAGCGCAGTCTCCATTGTGTTTAGGAAACCTATACCGTAATACAACATCGGCCCTTGTGTGAATAAGTACAGGGATTAGTAACCAACGCCAGTGTCCAGTTCACCACAACGAAATGTTAACAAATGGGAATGACGTCTTGATGTGCCCGCTGACGCACATAAGCGCTTACCCCAGTAACAGTCACCCGATCGTGCCTGAAATTGCGTAAAGGTCGATTTCAGTTGTCTCTTACTGTAAGTCAATAGTCCGACTCTTAGCGTAACGATAGCTTGCTACCTGAATTATCCTCGGTAAGCGACAAATACTCGAAGCGATAGGTTCAATTTAAAGGCTAGAAATGTACATCTATAAAGCAAAAATGTAGCTACATTTACTGTAGTATAGTTTAGTCAGTAGGTAGTGGTAGATAGGTTGAAACGGGCCATAACTTAGTAGATCACCTGCAATTGACATAATCAGTTGATAATATTTCCCTTATAGTGGCAGGTTTTCTTTTTAGTTCGTATATGATACAATAATTGCAACGTCGTTTTGGCGATGTTTCATTGAAATAAAACCGTTTTTGATGATTCACCTTTTCTTTGAAAGTGAAATTCCATCCATCATAAATTCGATTTCCAAATCGTGATCACGTTATTTTAGCTTGTTGCAATTACCCGTATTTTCATATGAAATGTTTCGTCATCTTGTACCCTATAATATTGAGATTGATATAGGCAATCTTCAGCAAACGTTCATAATCTTACCCCGAAGTTGTTGCCATGCAGTCTGTCGCTTGTGCTAAGCATAAATTTACGGTTAAAAAGAAATGGAGCGTCGTACAAAAAGGATAGTTGAGGTAAGTATATCTATCTCGGTCTTTCACAGAGAACTGCTTAAGACAAAAACAGCCACCGAATTCCACTTGTTGTTATTGTATAATTTGAAAAGTAAATAAATTGACCACAGAATGGCAACTCTTATAATTATAAAAAGAAATCAAGTTTATTACTAAATACTGAACAGCAAACCGGCAAGTATTCAAAATGTTCGAAATTTTACTCGAAATCGAGTTAATGCTAACAGAGATTACATTAATGTTATTAGAAAACCCAAATGTAAAATTCCTGAAAGTTGGTCTCATCATTCACCCATCTGGCAACACTGGTATGTTGTGTTGTGCGTATCAAATAGCACCAGACAGTAGCCCACTTTCGCCGATTCCCACCTCATTAGTGATGCCGCACCGGCGCTCTTCTGCAAACACTTGACGCCTACAAATGGCTCGACTTGTTCCGCATAATGCTTGAGCGCCACAGATGAGTTTGAAAGCAGCCATTACTTGTCTTGCTGGATCATTTAGTATACTGTGCACGAACAAAGGGACTCGTTAAGAAATATGGCAACATTTAAATTTGCCATGGTATGGTTTTTCGTTACGTAGATACGATACGGTAGTGTGGATACGATGGACTGATGGAAAAGAGTTGAAAATACTCGATGAACTATTAAGGCTATCACTAATACGTACCTCACTGAGTATCCAGTTATGAATAGATGCAAGTCTGTTACTCCAGTGATGGACAACACAGTCTTTGATGAAATTACGTAAGCCCGCAAAGTTAATAAACAGTGCTAGATGTTTTTTGTTACGTAACGCAACACTTAACGCATGTTTGCCGATGGACTTCACTAGTATGGCCTCACTTTTGTCATGCGATACTCAATATTCAAATTCATTCAATTTAACCATCTAATCCAAATTGATTGAGATTGTTTTGAAATTACAGCAATACAGCAAAGGAGGTGAGCAGCAGGCTCACTTCAACGTTGCATGACGTTTTAAATCTCATGGAGCGCCTAATGAAAGTTTAAATGCAATTATTTAAGTTATATAGGTTTAAATAATTTAAGACCGTAATACGACTGCTCAAAACGTGTACTGGAATTTGTTTTGCTTATCTTGTAGCAACTAGCGTATGTATTTACACGTCGAACTCCTTTGTGTGGTCTGATTAGGTCTTCGTCACAACTTACGTTTATGGCCATAACGGGGCTCGTTCTTTAAATCAAAATTGCCAAAATGAAAACGTTGCTATCAAAAATGTATATCGCATGTTCGTTAGCGCTTTTGGATTCAAACACATAATTGATTTCTCGAGCTGTATCACCGGCGCTGGTATCGTGACAGAACTCGTATTCGAAATGCAATTTCCATAAACGTCAACAGGACGATATCAGAGCAATTTCGAAATTTTGTAGGTTTAATTTTAAATAACGTTGAGTTTGGAGTTTTAAAACAAACACCGTATATTTGAGTTGAAAGTTCAGTTGATCGTGTTGAGTATCGACAATTTCGTTCGTAAGTAAGCACCTAAGATATTCCTAAATGAATATTCACTTAGCCTGTTACACACACGTCAACAATACCTGATATTTTACTCTGAAAGAATAATGTTATTTAAACCCTTAATTAATTTAATTTTTTTAATTTGTATAAACACCAACGACACTCACATACACATTAAACAACAAAAAAAACTGCAGGACGTCGAAATCTTAATTCATTAAAGTCTAGAAATCTATACATGTGTAGGTATAACAAAATTTTAATCGATCGCTTCTCTGACCGCATCTCTAATTGATCTTTCTGTACATGAAAGATATATGAGAAAATCTCCCGAGTTTTTCTTAAATTATATTCTTAAGTTTATAGATTTATTTTATAAGATTCAGGCTTCAGTACTTTTTGAGATGGAGGGGAATTATATATTTTTAATATCTTTCAGGATATGGATATCATAATCATAAAAACACCTCAGAGCTTAACAAGGATAGACTTAACAAAAGCATATATTTATTAACCTATTTTACTCGCCCCCTAAAATTAATAATCAAAACCCGAATTCATTAATAGAAATCATTATGTCCGTAATTGAGTCATATGTCATATAGTCTGTGTTTGGCAAAATCTATTTTTCCGAGAAGCGGATCCATCAAAATAATAATATGACTGACGAACAGACAGACATGCATATCGTAAAAATTTCGTTTCTATTACAAAATTTCGGAATCCTAGAAACTACACATTTTAAGATCACACACACACACACACACACACATCAAGGCAGATTTTATTCGCTAAATTATTAATGCTTTTGTTATATATTGCATTGTTATACTTCGGTCTAATAGTAAATGATTTGCATTTTGAGAACTGCTCATGCTAGTCACAACCGAGCGTACAACGAGCAGCGCAGTGCATTGTTAGGCCAATCGTGCCAATTATTGTCCATCGCTGTCGGCCGCTGCGGCTATGTGTATGACATGAAGTACCGACGGCCTCATACGCTCAACTTGTGTACGCTTGACCGACTAATTATATTACAACGACAGTAGCTCGTAGTGCTGAGTGAAGCAGGTTTAACGTTTTGGTCCAAAGGGCATGGATGATGAGCACTGATCTCTGTAATATAAATACGCTAAAATGCTGTCGTGGTTATATATATATTTTGAGTATTTGGTTCGCAAATTTTACCTGATCATAGCATTTGTTAATAGAGGAAAGAGCTGACATTAGATTCGAAAAAAATGGAATAAGAAAGCAAAATATGTAAGCAGAACTTATTTTTTCAAGTTTATCGCGTGATGGCGCTGCATCTATATAACATTGGATGGCTTTTGGACCTCGTTCAAATCCATCAATGCTTGTCAATGGATTTTTCCCATTATTAATTCCCGTCATTTACCTCGCTACATCGCACCACACCTTATGGTTTTGCTTCTGCAGAGAAGCAAGATAAGTGTGATGTAAGATATCGGTCAAGGAATAATAGCACATGTTACCACCACAAGTCAATTTCAAATAATTTTAAATATTTATTCCTAAGTCATAGGCGAAATTACACAACTATTCTAACTTATATTATATTTTACCTACTTAAATTACACAAATAATTTTGTAGAAGAGCTTGTAACCCGACGCGACGGTTACTTTCAATAATGTCAAGTATTCATCGTTAATATGTATTTAAATACATTTAATTAAAAATTATAACTGAACTAATTAATAATATCTTTATTCAAAATAAGTCTACCAACCCTTTTCGAATATCAAACCTATGCCGTCGCTTCTGAAAGAAGAAGTGGTTAGAAACTTCCAAGAAAAATATTTTTCTGTTAACAATTATAGAGAAGACGCATTCTTCTGTTTAAAACTATGTCCAGTTTAAAGTAATGAATAAACCATAATAGTAATTTACATCAATACGCGTTACTGTAGAAAATTTTTAAATTCACTGGCCTTTACGTCGTTAAATATTGATCTTCGATTCATCGTTGCATTGTTAAGACCGACGACCGTGGGAACAAAGATATGCTCATTGTTAAGTAGCTATCCTCGCGAATAGCATCTAAGCGAAAAAATTCATTCGTTGTTGTAAGCTGCTCACACACGCCGCAGTTGCGCGATGTGAATATTAATCCAAAGTCGCGTCCCCTCCGTGGCTAGTAACGCGGTGGGTAGGCGATACACTTCGTTAACTCTCCCTCGCTATCCGCCAAGAGGAACCCGAACGAACTTTAAGTGCCAAATATCGAAGGGGACGTCTTACGCATATGATTTACAATAAGGTAACTAAGTAAGGTTTTTGCGGCAAGACTTTGATAGTTGTAGCTTGTTGTAATATAGAAAATGTGTTATATCGCATGTACCCCGTCATAACAGTTTCTCTCTCCTGCTCTCTGTAGTTTGGCCGTGATCACGAGACATACAACTGGGTTGACATTTTGGCGTACATTAATTCGTATCGTGAATGCCCGTTCCATAGCAAAATTAATTGGATACTGTATTATATCTCCTAATTACTATTTTGTTTATATCTGAAAAAATAGAACAGAATAGTTCTTATAGTACTATGATAATAACAAAAGAAATTAAAAAACAATATACAGATCAGCTCGCTATTGGTGATACAGAAGGCATTCTTATTGCCGAAGAGCGAAGAGTTTCCTGTGGGTTTATGTGCATATACATTTATGTATAGTAGGTATACATATTTACGCGCCACGCGAAGCACAGAAACGATAATATATTATGCGAATAATCAGCGGTTCAGGTTAGTTGTACGGTTTAAAGTGTGGACTAGCGATACGCACCAATAAATTCTATCTCACTTTACAGACGTTAAAAGCGGCTTCTCCGCTACTTTAGTCGCCGACAATGTGGTAGATATACTAAACTCAGATAAAACTAAATCTCTTCTTATGTGTAACAAGAACATCACTGCACGTTTTTATGGTACGTCCAAGAACGTTGGCTAGTTGCCTTCAGATAATAAGTCAGCTTGGTTGTTGGCTATTGACATAAAAATAACTGTATTTTGTGTGAGATTAGTTATAGCATAGTCACCTTACTAAGAGCTTGTGTACCAGTTTGTAATTTCCATGTCAATATAAAAATATGTGACTGCTAACCACCTCGTGTTTTATTCAGTGTAGAATTTCATGAAGTTTCGTAAAAGTTACGCCAGCGCGACCGTAGTGAGTGTGGTGCTATAGCTAACGAACCTCATTGATTTCTTACAGTTTGCCCACCCACGCCCACGCTCTAACCGATACCACACACGGCACTCTCGATCCCACAGCGACCGCTCTGTTAACGAACGAATAAACACATGGGAAAAATGCAGTAGAAGCAATTTTGTCTGACCAAAAATTATTTGGATTCTGTGTTGTATATAACACAAAGCGATGTCTATGATTCTATCCTTTAATGTAACATATATGTATATTCACATATACCATCCACACGTTTCCTTCAATTATTGATCTAAATATATATATATACTATTACGCAATAGCGTAATTTAAATTAACACTCAGACAGAAAAAAAAAATCGTTTAATATTATTTGGATATAGTATTTCAGGAATTATGTATCCTGTAGAATACATTGTATATTGTAATATTGTAGAGTATATGTGTTGTAGAAATTCCTGAAAAATTTTGTAAATACTGGTACGTAAATTATTGTACGTAGATATATCTAGAATGTGATTGCTTCAGAAAGTCTCTAGCATGAGCAATACTTAGATAGGAACGGCTAGAAACTATTAGGTATCACTGACATCTAACGGTATCAATCTGAACCGACATCTTGACGTGCTCTATGATGTACAAAATCGATCATAATAAATTTTGACGCTAGCGACAGCTACCTTAGTTACTTATTATCAGTAACTAAATTGTAATTAATTGATTCATCGCTGCATTAAATATATAGAATCAACTTTACGATAAATGTTGTTCGGTCTTTCTTTCTTCACACCTCAACTTCTACGAATCAGTACTTTAAAGTTTACGAAGTGTGAATTAGACGCAACTGTAAACTTCTTCGAACGGAAGTATGTTTTATGTATTTAAGAAAAATGTTATACCGAACTTTCAACGTTAAGTAATACGTGTTTACATATAAGCCTGTGTGTTTAAATGAAGAAGGAATGTTCAAATATTAATAAATAATGAGTAATTAGACGTGTACTGTGTAGGTAGGTATTTAATATCAAATTAGCTGAATTTTTCTACGCCTGCGTATTGATAAATATGAGAATTTTATGTTTCAGATGACTTCAATGCTTGAGAGGCACAAGAGCGAGCTTGTCTCACGTCGTTTCCGACCTCACTCCTCACTGAAAGGGTGAGTGGGCAAAGTAAATGTCAGAGTTTCCTATGGTATGGTTCATTGTAATAAAAGGTTACGAAGGCCTTTGGCAAGGTTCACTATAATACAAAGATACCTTCATAGTGATTCTGAAGTGGAGAAATACTAGAGAATTTTTCCAATAACATTTCCGTGATTTGTTTTGATTGCGTTCACGATATTTCGCAAACATTTATCTAATTCAATTTCAAAAAACAAACGAACGTTTTTATTAGATTTTGAAACTTAATAATAAATAATAAAGCAACGAAATAACAATTTTTATAGAATAATTGCATGTACAATTTATTGAAATTAATTTAAGTTTAACATACATTCGTAATACATGTGTTTATATAATTCTAATAATTTGCATGACATTATTTTGGCAAATGTGAAAAAACTAAAATATTATGTAAAAACAATAATCCAATAACAATAATGATGGCAGCTATGTAAACAGCTAGTAAATGCATTATTTACCGTTAATTTAAACCAATAGTAAGTTTCAAGGACAGGACAGATTATCATCGCAATGTGTAATCAATGTAGCCAGTAGGGCGAGACACGTAAAGGAAACGCGAAGGTCGGCGCAGAATGGAGAATTAGCAACACAATCAACTTGATTCTGATGAATTAATCACAATACGTTATTATATGTATATCGCATACTATACTCGCCTACCTCCTGGCGACCGACGACATCAGGGACGTGACCTCATTTGAGCGCAATAGGAAGTTAATAAATTAACATACATACACACCCCTTTAATATAATTTCCTGCATCGCACGGGGATTGGGCTTTTTGTGTTCGGACCGTGAATAAAATCTGGAATCTCGTTCGTTAAGATTTTAGAGAGCATCACTATCAACTAGGACCTAGGTTATAGGAAAGTATGATGAGAATCAAAAAAACATTTATTAGTTGTTTCGGAGAACATCATGAGAATTCGCACATATCTGAGATTTCTTTATAATTTTTTAAGGTATGAAGCCCGCCACTCCGTACTTGGCACTTGGCCACGATGGTAGAGAGTAAGTTACCTTTAACGTCACATTGTGCGGGGTCACCCGAAACTATCAGTGAGAAAGTTATGGGTTATTATGTTGCTCACTAAGCTGTTATCGTATTAATGTTTATTTGTTTTATCAATATCTTTATTTCATTCTTACCGTATGTATGCAAATATTATTATTATATTGATATTTCAAGCCAATTGCGGGGCAATCTTAGTTTAGTTCGACCGATATCAAGATCCATTTAACTAGGTCGAAATATCCTGAAAGTTAGCGTCTTTCAGTAAAATGTACATGATCCACGATTGTGTAAGTTTAAAATTATATTATATATTTAATGATATTATTGATCAGCGATTATTTTACTCAAGAAAACTGCTTACTGAAGGTGTTTACAATATAGATAAAGGACTTCGATCTTACCGGCCGTATGTTATTTGTGACATTAGGTATGTTGTAAACTAAAATTAGGTATGTTGCGAGCGCGTTACGAAGCGGTGGCAATGCAAGATGGCACCCGTGGTTGCCAGCCGGAGCAAGGAAGTGGTCGTAGAGGCCATAGGATACTTTTTATAGCAACATCTCAAAGGCATTTAAAGTTATGAAGCTTAAACCGGGCTACTATTTGCTACTTTCTGAGTATGTTGCTTTAAATTAGCATTGTAGATTTCAAAAAGATACTTTGACACTGTACTCCAAGCATAACATAACATAACCTTCTTCTAACACTAGACGGTAACACCAGCCATCAACTACTCATTGCCTTGGCCATCAACTACACGTTGCCTTGCCAAAAAAAGGATCCGCTTTTCTTATTAAACATAGTAGAACTAGCCGAATTTTAGGCTATCTATAGCTACTTTCAATCTTTCTTTTACATAAACTTCGAATGACTATTTATACGCAAAGTATTTCTGTAAATATATTCATTTTATTCATAACTTAAGTATTCTCAGTATAACTTAAAGGATGTAAGATCCCGACACAGAAAATAAAATTCTATTCACCAATGCTTCTGTAATCTTAGTTATTACCAAATAGTTTAAGAATGGGTTTCCGTTATTGAAACAGTTGTATTATATCGTTCACTTGGCTATATATGGATGTGTCTAATGTTTTATTTCCATTTTATTAGTCGACACACAAGCTGCCCGCGCACCTGATGATGATGTTGTGACCACTGGCCATGTACGTTCGAAACAACAAAGGTCTAAAATGATTAGTGAGTTACAAACGTGGGTCTCCCGTACTGCAACTGAATGTTTGCCAATTCGTGGTCTCCGTTCGAGGACTATTCCGAAAGCATGTCTTTCAATTCGCGGTCTCAATTCGAGAACTCGTCTGTCTTATCGGGCATCGATTCTGCGACACAAAACACCTGCCCACTGACACTTCAGCTCGCTAATTCTTTGTGTTATACCGGTTACGTTAGTAATTCGCCGGATTTCCTGGATGCTATCTCGCAAAACACGCCAGTATAATTTACATATATTAATAATTACTTATTAATTGTAACTAAAATTACAATTGTAACTACAATTAATAAGTAATTATTCGAAAAAATTCGCTCATGATATTGAACAAAGTTCTGTTTTCAATTTTTTTCTTGAGAACACTAAAGCTAGTCAATAGTAACCAGCCACAATCAGAAGAAAATCAGTTGACAAACAATAAGGAAACTGGTAATGAACTCTTTTGTCTCTGTCTCTTTATATACGGACAATTTTTAATTTTTCGAAAACCTTTTTTTCCAAAACGTTTTTATCGATAACACAAAAGCTCGGCTATAGCTACCAAAAAACGAAAATAAAAAAATGATCGTCCAACAGACGAGAAAATATAAAATAGATATATATAAAATAGACTTTTTTCTTCAAGTATTAATACATAGATTATTATTAGTAGTAATAATAAGCTTAAGAGGGAAAAGCGTAACGAAACAATAAATAATATATATACACCCATAATATTACCGATAGAATCACTGATTAATTGAAAGAAAACCCATTAAGACAATATGCTACCCGCGTTAAAACCATTGAAGTGGTAAAGATAATTGGCTGTGTGTTTTAACACAAAATAAACTACACCCAGTGAATAATAATGCAGTCATTATGCATTATACACTCAATTATGAATTGGGAACACGTCGGTACCTGGTATTAATCGATTCTCTGTGCCACCGCTCTATTTTTGTAGTAGGGTTAAGGTGTGTACATTTAAAATAGATTTAAATGTTCTTATATTTTGATGTTATGTGAATTATTATTGTAATTAATAATATATATGAAAGGTCATGACAAGGACATTTTTACTTTAAAATTTGGTTTTATAAATACTATTATCATCATCATTATTTTAACCCATATTGCATTTACGAACAAGTTAACAGAAAACTAAGATTTATCCAGATTTTCATTTAAATAAATATTTGTGAACCTGATTACATTTTTTTAATAATTTGTATATTGTAAGACTTACGTTTTCAACCTGATAAATGTGAATCGCGTCAACTAAAATTCACGAATGAATAAGTTTTATCACAGCTTTGGATAATGTTTTGAATATGATCATAACGTGCTTACTTTAAACAATTACAAAAGTGGTTTGATCATCTGTCTCCAGGTTCAGTACACATTAGACTGCATGTTATGTGCATATTACAAATTTTATTTTGGCGAATAAAAACATCGTAAGGTATCCCACTTAACTGAATGTTCTCTCTAACCTTCTAAAAGGTGTATGCGAAGTCTGTCAATGTAAGTTCTAAGATATCATCAAGATTTTGCTGGGAATCTCAGTCTCCGACTGCCCTGATGTTCTGCATTTTCGTAGACTTCATCATACATAGACATCATCATAGACATAACAAAATCTATTAATATTTCTATAGAGTTAAAGTTACGCGTCAATCGGCCTAAATAATAGAAAGTAAGTTTAATGAAAAGGTGATGTTGCAATCTCTGACAAAAAATGTTGG
Source organism: Megathymus violae (assembly GCA_003671415.1). Classification (NCBI taxonomy): domain Eukaryota; kingdom Metazoa; phylum Arthropoda; class Insecta; order Lepidoptera; family Hesperiidae; genus Megathymus; species Megathymus violae. Next base: position 2,319,410 of record PDGT01000051.1, read on the forward strand.
AAAAAAAATAACAATGCGTTCTTTGGAGGAGCTTTGCCGTGGGAAATGTAGAGCACGGCATATCTCTCCGAAGTCGTTAGACGAAAAGAAAGTGATTTATCTTACTTAATCCGTCTTCTTCCAATGTCAGTCATACAGTTTGATATTCAAATGTATTGTGAGTTATTATCACAGTTTCATTTAAATGTTCGTTCTACTTGACATACATTTACGTTCTATACATGTTTCCTCCAATATATGTAGTTACCTATTATTCGAATACCATTTTGACAATTAGTATTTTATGTATAATAGTATAAATATAGTATGAATTGTATTTTATGTATTTTAATTTCCAAGAACTACAAGGTAGCCACCATTCGATCAAAAATTATATTATCAAATGCTACGATTAATTTTGACATTTTAAACGAAAGAAATAACTTCATCTCCTAGTTCATTGTTATAAAAAATGGTGGTATGAAAAGTTATTATGAAAACCAAGTTATTACAAAACCTTTAAAATTGAGCATTTCCTTTCGATTTTTCGAAAAGGTACACAATTCAAAAAGCAAAAACAAATAATTATGTTTCAATACATAAAAGTCAGAAGACGATGGACCATGGATATTGTATGCCTGTTGACTAAGCAGTTTAGTTACATAATAAAACACAATTTCTCAAAGGACATGCAAAAATTATTACAAATGTTGTTACTCTAGTTTTCCCACGGTTTATTCATATTACGGTATCGTGTAAAATATTTTGTCTATGCAGATATACATCGAACAATACCCTCTTTGGAACAGAAACTCCATTCATTTACTTAACTATTTATAAGCCAATATATCTTCTGCACTGAAGAATACTTATTGAGGTAGCTTTTATTTTCTAGTAAGAGATGACTCTTATCACTTAACACGAAACATTTATGTTCATATAAAATTAACCCACTTTTTGTATTTACAACTACAAGGGAATAGAAATAATTGAAAATCAGATATTCGAAATAAGCTATCTATGTTTTATAAATTCAATCTTAAACAAAATTATTTCGTTAAATGATTAAATCAAACCTTTTTATAAAGTAAACAAAAGTGTTGAATGACACATTTCCGAATTTGGTTGACTGGGACAAAATCTGTATTACCATTACAACAAGAGAGGGCGAATTTTGTGATTTTACGCCGTAGATGCAGAAGGTAATCTCCGGTACTGTGGCGCCTATTTGAAAAATTCTTTTATATTTTGACAGACATAGGCTTTATATCAAGTGTATATGGACAATAATGAACTGTTGAACCCGAAACAATTCGGTATGTCCCACTAACCGTAAATAAAGCTTTAATAAATTAAATAAAAGCTTAATCGATTAGAAAAAAAAAGCTCAATTGATTAGAATAATAAGTCGACACGGAAAATGTTTTAGTTGATATGCGATAATATCAGTTTCTCTGAACAGGTTTCGATGATTACTATTTTGTAAAGCGAATTACGGGTTGCATTTTTTTTTATTTTTTGTTGTTTCTTTCTTTCTTCTTGTTTCTCGGCCGACAACATGTCCATGGGCGACGTTGACTATTTACCATCAGGTGGCTCATCTGTTCGTTTATCGCCTATGCACAAAAAAAATAGTGTCACTGGCTATGTATTTATGTATCTATAGGAAATTATCCTTATTAAAATTATTAGAAAATAAAAAAAAATCGCATCCCTTCATAAACGATAAAAAAAATTGATAATTCAAACAACTGAACAGGTTTTTTTGAATCGTAGCTAAGCACATACTCGAACGAGCCACCTTTGAAACAGACAAAACTCAAAATACGAATAGGTTAATTCGTTTTGTCGCTATGATGCCACATGCAGAGACACAGATGCACAAGTTCAACGTAACCCCTTTTTTGCGTCGGGGTTAATAACATACTTTTAACGTAATTTACTTATTATATTTCACTATGAGCCAACAATATTCTCAATTCAATCAATCGGATACATAAGTAATTAAACAGTTAACATTTTGAGCCTAAGTACCCAAATAACATAACCTTTTCTGACACCTTAAACATACTTTGCTTAAACACATCATTTTATCTGTCTTAATTTTTGATAGTTAACTTATAGTTAGTCTATATAATTAACTTAATGTGGGAAGTAAATGAATTTTTTTTTCTGGAGGGAAATCTTCAGAAAATAAACGTCTCTGAGAGAGTTGTAGTTGTGAGAACGTTGCTCCCGCACGTCGAGCGTGAGTTCGGATCGTGCATAAAACTGTTCCTATTTTTTTTTATATGTTCTTATCTTCGTATGTATTGTATTAACCGTTGTTTGATCATAATTGAGAATTGTATTGATCGACTCAGTGCTTTTAAAGTGACTCTAAAAATTATTTTTTTCTTTTTTTAAAATTTCATGGCCATGAAGTATTATAGGAATGCAAAATTAAAATAGGTCTGTATAATCGTTTTATATTTAAATCGCTCTTTTATAACAAAATTTTGAAGCCACCCTACATTTGCACAGTTACTGTAAATAAGAAATTCTATTTTTGTTACATTAATAAATAACGTGACTGTGTTCCATTAATTTTTCTTACGCTTTGTATATTTTCATTGTTATATATTTATAAAATATTTGGGATCCTCTTTACCATTTTACCTCATCGGCACACACTCCCACAACTTTATCTTTATAACAAAATCTAAAACAATTACGTAATTCTTAAAAGAGAACTGTGTAATAAACTGTGAGTTTGTTTAATGTTATCATTCTTAAGAAGACGATTGTGCTTCTAATTAATACATATTAGGTAACAATTCGTGGCCTCAATACGACAAGCGAAGCGAATTCTTTAGTATACGTGTAGGCTGTACTGTAACTAGTCGAGCAGTTATGTACATAGTATATTGTGTAACCCATCTCTGTATTTTGGCTCTATCAATGTCCTCGCAACACTAAACACAAACCGTTATTGTAGGTGATGTTGCGTTTTATTTTTTAACTGTTAATATATATATGTAGACTGAATGGCAGTTTTGATTATAGATTAAATTAAAGTTTTACTATTATTGTATTATCTTAAAAAACATTCAGCAGCTATTCTGGGATTCATCACAGATTATTAAGGCGGATTTAAGTAAAGCCACTATCCAACTAACTGGCTCAGTTGACAGAGATAAATATCGTAGGTGTTTACTTTCCAATTAAACTGTAAAATGTAAATTGATGTATTGAATATTATGATATATCAATAATTGTCGTCGGAGGCGGATACAAGATAAGTGTTTTATGATATTTTATAGACATATTTCATATATCTATTAACTATATAACAGTTAAACTTTGGATCGATATAGAAGCGTTTGCGTAAGTTTAGTTTGATGCCGGTGGAATAAATATAATTTGTCTATTACGAATATTTATTATCATCTTAATCTTCGCACTTAGCATTTAGTAGTAAAAATCATAACCTTCTAAAACTGTGTTTATAATATTTTTTATAGATTGGACATATTCGATACATTTAGTTTTTTTAGATTCGTTGGCACTACAAATATAAAAAAATCATATTCCTGTACAAGTGTTGTTAATTGAATACAAAAAGAAAATTGATTCGTTACTCGTTCTGTGTTCTTGTTCTGTGCATATGATTAGAATAATAGTAGTTCTCGAATCGAAAACAAATATTATACCGTGCGTCGCTGCGTATGACTTACCTTATTTTACGTGGAGAAAACGGTCAATCCCAATTCATAAATGGGTCCTGAGCTCCGCAGTAGTTAAAATTACCGCATTCCACTGTAACCGGGCCCGGGCAGACGCAGCTTCCCTATGTGGACCGGTTGTTTACCACCGCGCTTGAGTCTAAGCGTAGCATTTATGTTAGAATCATCACTTAAACAATTAATGAAACACTGAAGTCGTACGAATGATGGTTCGAAGCATGGCCGCGCGGTGTATTTTGTAAAGATCGCTTGCGGTCAATGCGTCAAGTGAGCGGTTAACGGAATACAGGTAGATTGAGCTCAGAGACGCGCACGGCACTGGCGCGACCGCGATGGTAGCGCCCTCCCGCGCGCGCCCGCGCAAGCGCGACACCTCTCGTCTGCCATTCGGAAAAGCCACACACTAAAACCTCATTTACACATGCATATTCAGTGAAAAATGTGCTTTGAAGATTGGATTATTCCCAAAACCATACTTCAAAATATGACCTGGGAACGCTTGCGTTCAAAAAACACTTCGATATATAAATAGAAACGAAAAAAAAATACAGCGTAATTTTCATCTTGAGTGAAGTTGTTAAACCTGACATCTATTTTTATAGGTGGAAAAATATATGGACCATAAAGTAATAGCGTCATAAGTAACACAAGGATCGGATCGGGGCTGTGTGAATATTTGACCTACTTCGCGATCCACACGAATATTTTAGACTAGGAGTGGCACCTCACTGGCACGAAATGCCACGCACATCCGACCGCTTCAATTTAAACCAACACAGCACATTACTCTACTATAAGTTATAACACACTCCTGTTATGAACGAAGATCATTTAACCTAGCATTTTACTATACTCATACGTTACTATATTTATAGTAAATAACCCGATGTTTTCAGCCAGTTCAATAGTATAAATATCGTAAGTATCTATACAAAAAGGTCTTTAATTAATATTATAAAAGCCCCTAAACCGAGTTCGAAGAATGTGCAAATTAAGCTCTTAAATATATTTGCAACATACAAAATACAGTGCACGTATGGTTCTAAGTTAAAATAAAATTAAGTTGAAATCTATAAAACATAAATAATAATTTAAGGTCTATATCCGTTCCGTCTGTCCAATCTGTCAGACCCGATTTACTTCTGGCCTTTCTGTTAGGTTTAACTTGCTATCAGGTTTTTGTTGTATGTTTAATTACATTAAAAATTACGTCTGCATATACAATTCAGTAATATAGATAACTTCATTAATCTATTAGGCTACGAATAGTTTAAATTAACAAGTTCAATTACCACATGTTCTATCAGCTCCAGAGATAGTTGGTGGTAATCGTCTTCTGAAAGGCGACTCGATCCCAGCAATGGGACAGGATACAAACCGTGATAAACTATAAACTGCCCCATACGCGACATTAGATAAATTATTCATCGGAAGAATCAACTAATCTGTCATCAACTCGTTATATAATGCTCAGTAGTTATTTGTAGCATTGTTAAATCCATTAACTGTCTCTGCAGGGCACGGGTATGTGTTCGGATTAGGAAGGCCTAGAGCATAATACAACATGATGTGCCAGTGCGGATCGGTAGAGGATTTAATGGTCAACTCAAGTGTCGGAAGCATATAAATATCCAAAAACATCAATGTACAGCATTCTTAGTAATATAACTTTGTTAAACACAAAACATATCGTCACACACATCCAATTGCCTATTTCACTGTAATTAACTAAATTTCCATGTCGATTCCATTTTGATCTAATATAAGATCATCGCTCATATCAATATTCGATGTAGAATATAATTTAAAGTTCTCATAGGGTCGGTTGTTTCATATTGAACCAGGTAAATTTCAAAGTCTCGTAGTCTGATTGTTTTTCAATCAATGCCTTTAATTTTTTGTATGTGACTACAATTGTACAATCATTAATTCTATACATTACTTTTGGTTTTAATTTTAAAAGATAATTCATTAAAAATGGCATTTGGTTCAATGTTCACATTTGGATGTCCACATTTATCTGGAGTATTGTCCACTGTGAATCACCTTATTTATAAAATTTCTTTATAGTATAATTTAAAAAATGGTTGCTTAAGTCATATATTTATTATATTATACCTTTTTTCGCGACATTCTGTAAAACTTCATAATAATTCAAATCACAGTACTGTATTTGAACCGTTTTTAAATGTGCACCGTACAAAAGTGGCTCAGTGTGGGACAGACCTTGTTTCGATTACAAACATTAAAATTGAACGTGGGAAATTAACTCGTAAGGAAACGAATATCTTGCATTTAAATGCTGGATTACTGTATAAAACAGTGTAAATATAAAGAAATGGATATCGTTTAAGCAATAAAAGTTAAAAAAAAATTGCAGAAAAAAAACTTTTATAGTCAATTATCAATAAAATACTCCTCACGCCACATTGCGCGCGATTAACAAGTGAGCAGAAAGGGACCGCAAATCCCTCTCTTTTATCCATATTAGCACGATTTAGCTACATCGAATTTTTGAAATTAGGCGGTGGTTAAATGGAGCCTCCTAGTTCAATCGGAGACACCCGACCCTACATTATCAAAGCAATAACTTAACAATAGTTTTTAATGAAACATTAGAAACCCGAAACTGGTAACTTCTAAATATAAGAAACTGGAAAACTTTAAATTAAAAAAAAACATTTATTAAGAAAAAAAAATAAAAAATTAAATAAAATTAATAAATAATTAATTATAATTAATTAAGTAATTAATTAATTTTTAAATTTTAAAATTAAAAAAGAAAAATTTAGAAACTTTTATTTAGTTCTTCTTGTTGTCAAGCATTAACTTATTTTATGTAAAAAAAAAAATATATAATTAGAACTATGAATTAATACATTAAAATGGGCTTCAATCCATTAGCGGCACTTGCAGAGCTTGGATTTTTCCTTATTATTGAGATCAGAGCATCTTCACCGCGCTGCTTCAGTGCGGATTAGTACAAGGGGTAGTCACTTACCTAAAAAATCCTTAGGTACCTAACCCGGAAATGTAAATGCCGTCCAAAAGTTTTCAGCGTGCCTTAACGATTGCAATCTGACGATAATAAGAGAGATCGACGACTTAATATTCCCTCCAAATCCCGAACAATTGTGTCCTTAGCGATCATCCATCCCACTCGACTGAGACGCGGTTGAAACAACACACCCATTTTTTGGTGACAGAATTAAAAGTATTTTAAACTATTTAAACTTTTAATACTGACTAAAAGAGTACGCACGGTCTTTATCGGTAGGTGAAGTAGCATAAAATTTTACATGAAAATATCTTATTAGCAGCGTACTCACTGCATGGCACTGGTATCGGGGTAGAGGTACTAATAGGCAACTTAGAAACGAATTTGAATAAGTAGGACGGCTCCTGATATGTTGCCAAAAATAAATTATATTGGACACCTGACCAGTTTCCTAATAATTGTGACCACCCGCGAAACAATGCCTTTCTATGGTAAATATCTATGTTTTAAAATTTATAATTTAAGTAGGCATATGCCCGCAATTTTGTGTAAATGTTTTAATACATTTAAGGATAATTTTTATTTTGCATAATTTATCTTCACTATGCCTTTTCAAAACGGCAAGTTCAAAAAATTTACAGCATATGTATTGTTTATATAATTAAATAATTTGAATTTTAAGTCTCCCTTCACCTATTGACAGCTCACTAAAAACTACGAGTGCCTTATCGTTATTGAGAAAAACCTGGATTGCTTTCCACACTACTAAAATGCAAACTTTCAAAGACCACTGTGGCCAAGTATGAAAAGTTCTTTTCTTATACTTCTATTCTTTCATTAGACCTTTTACTCCGAGACTCTTAGCAAGTTTAATACTTAGTAATAAGTATAAAGTGAGTTTTCTTAGTAACTATGAGTAGAAAAATATTATCCTTAAGAATCTCGGAAATGGTCAAGACAGAGACTTTTTGAAGCGATGGAGTAGTTTGACTTTCAAAATATGTTTGTAAAAAACTAATTTGATCAAAATTTGAGTTATTGTTATGTTTATCGATATACCGTATTCGACGAAACGTGTCCATTAGAGGGAAGACGAATATTTATCAATGTTGGAACGGATTCTATTTTGTTCAATACCAACATAAGTTGTTCCCGGTATAGAGAAGAGGATTTCTAAAAAAGTCTGTTGTGCGTTTGATATAAATATTAAGTTGGGTTCTTAATATTTATATCTGTCATCTCAATATTAGGTTATATACAAATTTATCCATATTTCAGAGGCTCGCAAGTTTATTGAAAACTAACCACCAAAATATAATAATATAATAGATAATATTCATAGGACATAGGCTATATATATATGTCGGAGATGGCCATTAGTATAGACGTGAAACGAAATCCGGCACGAAATCCGAGTGATGGCAGCACCGCCGCGATGACGCGCGTTACAACAGAGCCTAGCTAGTGGAGTGATGCCGGATGGAGCCTCAGTTTACATTCTGCAATCGAAGAGATCGGTTCCTCCGCACTAGGAACTGTTACTTGTTTCGTTTGCCCGGTGTGAAGTGTTTGTTAACAATTAATTAAAAATGTTAAACGCCCACGCTATATTCGACAATGCTGCTAAAACTACTGGCATTGCCGACACACACACACACACACACACATATATATATATATATATATATATTGTTATTAAATTACATAATTGTTTTACCCGAACTGAGTCGGTGTGGACCGCTAGTAACATACAAATAAATAAAAAATTTAATTTAATTATCATTACCATTCACAATGACAAAGAGTGAATTTTGTACAGTTTGATTGCAGCATTGTCACAGTATTTAGTTATGCTCGTGAGCAATTTGGCTTTTCTTGCAGACAGATATTGATCACTAGCGATATTCACAATTTAATCGTTAATTTATTTTTTACCTCAAGAATAGTAAAACGTTTGTATTTTTTTAAAAAGAAAGACTATAATTCAGTAGTGATTGTAGTGAACTGTAGGAATGAGTTATAACCATAAATAAAAATACAAGGTTTCTGACTACTACGAGACGTTTGCTCTAGTCTATCACAGACAGATTTTCTGTATTCCTTTTTATTGATACGTGGGATTCACTAGTAAGGTTTAGGTGTATGGGGTACAAAAAATATAAAACTACTTAACAAAAACGGGTAACAATTTGAAACGCGTTTTCTTTTTGGGCCACACAAGCAGATCTGAAGCCTGGTAAGTGATAACCGACGCTATTGAACCTTCGTTAAGAAGAAAACTGTGAACTGGTTTTTGAGCCGGCTCTCCAACATTGCAAAAAAACTTTAATAGTAGTTAAATATTAACATCTTTCACAACGAATTAAGATCAAAGTTGGCCGTTGACATGCAGTATGTAACAGCAAGGGAGCGAGTTGGCCGCCAGAAAGGGTTATGCTCCGTTTAGTATTTTTTGCAGAGAAAAAGCTCTTCCGTCTTTCTGTAATGATGATGTAATTTCTGTAATTATAAAAATACAAGAAAAATCGGGTTGTTTCATTCGTTACTAAGCTGTTACAAGAAAAGGCGTGGAATTTGAAAGTAAGGGGACTGTGACGCAGTTAACTCCGGGGACTCCACGCTCAATGGTGTCCCCTGATACTTTGCACCTAGGAACGTAATCGATGCTTCCGCCTTGGTAACGACATGCGCCGCACAGGAATTATTACTTGCTTCGTAATTAACTTTTATCTTTAGTTATAGTTAAAGATAATTCATAATTAATACCCCCTCTTTCTCACCTATTTGTAAGGAGCTTCATCCAAGGCAACCTTCGCTGCTTGTGATGCAATCTGCTGTAAGACAACAAACAATGGCGCTTAGTCTCTACTGTTGGAGGTCGTTGAGCTCTATACGACCTTGTTTAATGCCGATCCTTTAGGGCTCTTTATCTGTCTGGCTCGCTACCATAGTACTGGAATTAACTGTTAAATTATTTATTGTGTTTCAGTAGCAGTATTTGAGTGCCAGTTAAAGAGCGGTTCCTGGCCGCAACGCATTCGTGAAGTCGCTGGTGTTACAGATGCGCTGGCGGCGGTGACCGTCAGTTCGTTTGCTGTTACTATAACGATATACTATAACGATATTTGCGTTTATTATTACTTCAGTACTGTCGATCACTATTTATACAATTGAGGAAATTAGTAATTTAAATAGTTAACTCTTAGCACATCAATTATATCTAACATAGATACTAAAAAGTAACGTAGACTATAAATAAAAAATAACCGCAGTTGGCACGCGCTGCATGGTCCAATTTACAATTTACGACCAGCTTATCAGTTAATGTCCGATTCGGATGGAAATAATTCATGCTTTCAAATTGTAATTCAGAAATATTTCGGTAATTTTTACAATAGTCCGTAAACAGGCAGCCAGGCTAAAGGATGGTAAGTCGTCATCGCCGCTCAGGGTGGTCAAAAAATAAGAGGAGAACTGGCCAATTATTTTTTTATAACACAATTAACAAGCATTAAATATAATATAATAAAGAAATAGGTTCAATATAAACGGCGAGTACCTAACCCACCTTCGGTTCGCCGATGACGTGGTCCTCATGGCTGAGACCTTGGAAGATCTGAACACAATGCTCGAAGATCCCAGTAATGCTTCTCAAACAGTGGGTCTTAAAATGAATATGGACAAGACAAACGTCATGTCGAATGGCCATATTGTAACCACTCCTATTAAAGTTGGGAACATTACACTCGAAGTTGTTGACCATCACGTTTACCTAGGACAGACAATCCAGTTAGGTAAGTCCAACTTCGAGAAAGAGATCTCTCGCCGTATCCAGCTCGGATGGGCAGCGTTCGGGAAATTACGGGAAATTTTCGAGTTTCAAGCTTCCGCGGTGTCTCAAGACGAACGTCTTTGACCAGTGTGTATTGCCAATGATGACATACGGAAGCGAAACATGGCCACTAAATATGGGTCTCATAAGAAGGCTCGACGTCACCCAGCGGGCAATGGAGAGAGCAATGCTCGGTATTTCCTTACGTGATCGAATCAGAAACGATGAGATCCATAGGCGAACTAAAGTTACCGACATTGCTCGAAGGATTGCCCAGTTTAAGTGGCAGTGGGCGGGACACATAGGAGAACCAATGGCCGTTGAGGCCGAAAGGTTCTCGAACGGCGACCACGCACCGGGCGACGCTCAGTAGGTAGACCCTCGACGAGATGGACCGACGATCTGGTGAAGGTCGCGGGTAGCCACTGGCTGAGGGCAACGCAGGACCGATCATTGTCGAGATCCTTGGGGGAGGCCTATGCCCAGCAGTGGGCCTTGTCCGGCTGAGATGATGATGATGATGATAATGAAACAAACAGGTGCATGTATTATCTTCATACAAGAGATGGTTATAGAATAATCGACCTGTCCTTAAGAACACTTAGTTTTATCTAAAAAAAAGAAAATTAACAACTTGTGTGGACAGGTAAACAATAGTAATTAGGTACATAGGTAGGATTAGATATGGAAAATGTTCGTAACGGTATATATGTAACATGTGTGCCACAGTGAACAATTCCATCGACGCTGAATGAATGAAGTGTTCGAATATTATATGACTCTATTACTTCGAAGACAGATGAGAACGCAGTTGTAAATATTGCCAACATGACGAAGTATTCGTAAATGTATTGAATACGTTTATTCCGACAAATCCCTTAAATTCTTATCAGTTATACAAAGCCTCGCGGTTACGTACGTTAAATTCATCCGGGTTACACGCGGACAGTTCATACAGCGATTAATATTAGAAAAAAACAGTAGAGGATTCCTCGAAAGCTAAAGATCTTTCATCAGCATCCCAGACAACTTTATTTAATATGAGCGGTACTCGGAGGAGTAAAATTTCAAATATTTGTTTATTTTGAGTAACGTTCACTAGTTATATTCTCTTACATTACAGATAAATTGCTGAACTTTCGAAAGACATTCTAGGCCGCAATAAAATTGGTACGGCTGTCGAAATAGATGACGATCATAAGGTTCTTCTTGCTACAAATCTATTAAATGACGCAAGAAAAACGACACTGGACAATAAAATTACAACTTTCAAGTGTACTGCCTTAGTTAATAAACAAAGAACTCTAATTAGGAGCATAGCTAACTTTTTCGTTGTAACTTAAACTTAAAGAGAGTCAACTATCTGATGCCCAACACGGTTTTAGAGTCAGTCGATTTACTACGAACAATTTACTAACATTTTCTTCGTATGTGACTGGGGCAGTAGATGGTGGTCTGCAAGTTGACTGTGCTTACTTTGACTACCAGAAAGCGTTTGATACGGTGCCGGATTTTCTTACCTTACTATAATTCTTTTCCTATTACCTCCGTAACCGGAGGCAGTATGTGCAGTTTAATGAATATATCTCAAAGTCGTATTATACATTTTCCGGAATAACCCAGGGTTCGAATCTCGGACCTTTAATGTTCTTAATTTTCATAAACGATTTGCCGAGTACGGTCAATGCAGCTTTTTGTCTGTTATTTGTAGATGATTTGAATTATTTTTTAAAGTGAAAAATAAGACAGACTGTGACATATTACAGAAGGACATTGAGAATGTTAGTGATTGGAGTAGGAGAAATAATCTCATGTTCAATGAGGCAAAGTGCTCTGTGATATTCTTTATGTGATATTCTATTCGCACGCTCCACTCGAATATGATTATCGCTTGAATGAGGTCACTGTGTATAGGAAATCCAAAGTCATGGACATGGGGATTTCAACGATCCTTTCAACGATCACACTTTGACGATAACATTAAAAGCTTGATAATCGTTGGGTTTTGTAATGAGACAAACAAGAATTCTTGAAAGTGTTGCCGCAATTAAAATGTTGTACAATTGCTACGTAAGAAACATATTGGAAAGTAACTCAGCTATCGGGAGTTCGCATGAAGTAAAGTATAAACTCATGTTGGAAAAACTAAACAGAAAATGTTATAAGGTGGTTATATTACAACCAGTATGGCTACTTCGTACCCTAAGAAGTACTTTATATATTATATATCCGAGTCAGTTTGTGTTTGGAAAGACAGGATACGATCCTCTTGAAGTTTTTTTAATTAATTAGAGGCGATATCTTTAACCCTTCAGTGTTGGAACTAATACCATTGTATGTTCCTGATTTTTTCCTGTTTTTTGTGCTGTCGTTACGCACCTTGACCTTACTTAACAGGATAAAGGTTTCCAGTTCTAATTTGGACTTATATTCTTTCCGAACCTGCTGTATTTCACAGAACTGCCAGTTCATGTTTATAAAACATACGTATGTCAAAATATAGAATGAAAAGCGAAAACTTTAACACTGAACAGAAGAAACGGCGAAACAATCTACTCAGCACATCTTTTAAATTAATATGATAGGACAATTACAAAGTTTTAAGTAGTGCGAAATGGGTTGTGGCTCTATTATTTCCAGGCATCCTTGACATGTATAAACCTGGCATCCTTAACATGTATTCATAGTCATTGAATGCCATTTTTGTCCGATCAAGAAATGGAGGCAAACGAATTAGTGGTAAAAATTACTGACACTTATGAGGATGTTCTGAGATTATGCAAGTGTCATAGATGTTTTAAAAATGGAAATAGGAATGTCAAAGATGCCGCATGTAGAGGAAAAAACAAGAGAGCTGGAATTTTTATCTCACCCACTCTATTTATCAGATCTCGCGCCGTCGCATTACCACCTTATCCGGTCATTAGATACATTAGGAGGTAGAAAATGAAACAATGTTGAAAGGGTGAACACGCTTGGCAAAGTTTTTCAATGAAAAATTGAAGGGCTTTTTTATTAAGAGAATCGAACAACAGCCTTTACGCTGGTGCAAAGTGTTAGATAAATGTTTTTCGCCAATAAAAAAAATTGAAATTTCGGTAATATAAACTAAAAAGAGGAAAATACCTAGAATCGCGAACACATTGCATCTTACCCTTTAAGTAGGATACAATAATATCAAGTGCTTTGTACTTGAAGCCTTAATGATTAAATTAAGTCGTAAATAGGTATACATCGCTATTCTATATTTCTCACCTGACCCATCGAATAGCAAATGATAAAACACTACATTAAACGAAAACAACAACGGTTACAACTATACGGGTTTAAGAAATTGAACAACACATCTGAAATTAATTACATAACAACAGCTTTATTAAAGGTCTAGTTATAAATATACACGACAATCAATGAAAATTCAATTGATATTGAAAATATACACCCCACGGCGAAACCGAATACGGTATTAACAACTGTAGGTATTGTTGAGCGTATTATCTCTGACACATTATCATTGCTTAGCAAAAAATCAACTCGTAATGATTGCACGAAAATATCAGCTTAAAAATCGCAGCATACCAGTCAGCGGTACCTAATACTACACCGTAGTGAACCGAAGCATTCCTATGATTTTAACTAATGTCATCGGGGAATTTATACATTTTATTATGTAGCGGGTACTCCCCGCCACCGCAGTTTTGCCGTGACCACGATTTATGTAACTTAGTCGAAGCCTCCCTACTATATAATCTGCTATTTTCTCTAAAACAACTTAAGCGTGGCATAGGCACCTGCTATTTCTCTGTGCCCATATAGATCCTTCTGTGTTAAGTACTTATAATTTATCTTACATACTCATTCCGATGTTAGTATCATAATTGGTAACAGGTAATTATTTAAAATCATATATAGTTACAAAACGGACATTAACTGACAAGCCGACATTTTAACTTTTGGACCTGTCCAACTGGAGCAGAACGCGTGCCAAGTGTGACTATCTTCAATTTATATTTAGCTTTTATGGCCTACTGCAGCTGTCAAGATATTATTCGGCCATTAGTTAACTCATAAATATAATGTTTATGGCGTCGAATATTATATGCAGTAAACTTTATGTAAGATATATCACTTTCCTTGAATTATTGCCGTTTAATATTTAATTTAAACAGCAATAAAATATTACCGAAACACAATTTCTGATACAGACCGAGTAACCGATGGAGATCAGGGAGGCCAGCCTACGAGTATGATAATAACAGCCCGGAGTATGATAATAGCAGCCCCGGATCTAGGGGCGGGCAAACCGGGGCCCATGCCCCGGGCGGCAAGTTCAGAGGGCGGCCAAATTCACACTTTACAGACGAATGGACAACTCATCATTCACGTAACTTTGACCACAGAATAAATTATAGTACAAGTAGCTGAAATTATAAAGATGATAAAGGTAAAAATAAATATAAGTGGGCGGAGGCGGCATTTTCCAATTTTTGCCCTGCCTAAAAAAAATTGAAAATCCGGGACTGAGTGTAGGCGCTGCACAAGCTATTGGTCCGTGAGCTACGGTCACCGTCTTATTTTATGTCTTCCATTAGTAAGTGTGCCGAAGTCTTGTTATTAGTAGGGACGGCCATTTATCCGCTTCCCACAATAAGAAAACAGGAGTGGAGGAGAAGTCTGCAGGTGCAGGTAGGCTTCACTGTGCATTCCATATCTGCCTAGGCAGTCTAGAATAGTAATTATTCTTAATTGAAGACCACCCTGGTTATTTTAATACAGCCCACTATTTTACTTTATTCCATATAAGGTCTTCTAGCCGCATAGTTCTTAAAATAAATCCATGTCTGGTAAATAATAATAATAAATAATAATAATGGTAATTCATGATTTTATTCTTATTTTAATTTTATTCATATATACATTAGTTATTTCTATCGCCTAAGGATTTGGCTAAGAGGGCGCATTTAAAACATAATTAAAAATAATCAATATCTAGCGTCATTTAGAGGAGGCCTATATTGTACTGTGTACTACAAGAGGCTGATAGATAAGTTTCCCTCACCGGCCGAGCGCAATGGCCTACACGGTCACCTGTTGTGGTAAAAAATTTAGTGGCCACTCCGTGTGTTTTTATGCCGCCTGAAGGTTTCCGAGATTTTATACGAATAACTGGATTAACATGCTCCCGTAAGTGCGAAAGCGCTTCCGTTAATTTGTGTTATACATAATTTGTGCTATGACTGGTATTGCGACACTGCAACCGGAACAAATTAAAACACTACGGTTAATTCTAAAAAGAAGGGTTGGAGCTAGCACAAATATCGTTGATTTAAGCTGGAACTGCAACTTGAAACAGGTGCTAATGTCTCGTACATTGTTCAGCACGGTGCACCCAGGTCTTGGCTTGAGCTTGAAAATGGACGGTGTACCGCACAGTCGAAATTGATACGGTAGCTAGCAGTCGCCCACGCAATCACCAATTTTATGAACTGACCAGACTACGCGGAAGGTTTTGCGAGAAACTACTTTATATGTAAAACAGTGTCTAGTTAAAATTTGTTTACGGCCATTAAGAAGAAAAATATTTTTATTTAAAATTTCTCTATAATATATTTATTACGAGCAAAACATTTTGCCTTAATATTTGTTATAGAAACAAAGAAGCCTTTTAAAATAACGATGTATCAATGTCAATCAATCGAGAAGCGCAGGGTAGAAATTTACATGTACTTTTGTGTTGGACACTACAAATTATGAAACAGTTTTGTCACATGCTTAATTTAAAAACTAAAAAATTTTGAAAGCTAATAATAGAATTGGGTTTTTGTTAAGGACATTTCAACAGATTCCATATTTCTCGATGTCAAAATGGCTCGATTATTAATCAATGTGTTCATTTTAAAGCAAATTCAGTCTTTTTTAATATAAAATAAGTTAACGCTTGACAATAATCCCACCTAATGGTAAATGGTGATGAAGTCTAAGATGTTGAATGTATTAACTTATAAAAGCCTATTCATTCTTCTCTTATTGATTTATTGTTTTCTGAAGGCAACAAACGAATAACGTCAATTAACCAACTCAACAAAGATTTCTTAAGGCATTGTTGTATTCAATAGAATTATTTTCTTGTACTCGTGCTAAATGGAAACGTAATGTTGGGTTGTCAGTGATTAGTCTTGTCAATTTTTGTTGCGCTTGACTGTCACTGTCAGTTACAGATGATGGGTAGATGTCAAGTCAATGTTTATAAATGTAAATAAGTTAAGCTTTTTCAACTTATTATTTTTGTGACAGTGTCGTGTCTTATTTTTCGGTTTTTTATCACTACTTAAAATGTTAACAAATTAGATAGTGTATATAAGAATAAATAAATGCTTATAATCTCAATAAAAATAAAGAGTCTAAATCCCAAATCAGAATTACAGTCCACATAGCACGCCTACCTACTACTATTATTATATTATTATTCGTATAACCAGCAGTGCATCATAATTAAGCGGTAGCGCAAATATCTAAGATGTCGAAGGAGCAACTTGTATTTCATCCTATTATAAGTTCTATACAACGAATCGCTCTTTATGAGACGAAAGCAGTAAGTTAATATTGTTTGTATACACATCCGAACCATTGACACGACATAATATGGTCATACGACACTTATTATTATACAGCCTGGCCATGTTTAACGTATCGATAATTTAATTGGGTACATTGGGGTTGTAAGACTATATTTTAGGATTCTCAACTATGCTATGTATTGTAGTCATCTAGCCTCTTTTAATTTAGGTAAATTATTTTATATCTATGGATACAAAAAAAAACCCAAAATTTAGTGACCTTATTATCAGTTATTATGCAGTTTCATTAAATTCTTGTTCAAATGCTGACACACTACATTTATTTTCACTTACATTATAAAGAAATGTGCAAAAACAATTTGATACAAAGAGGAGAAAAAATAACATAGCAACATTTATAATAATAAGATTTGGTACTTAATAATTCAGAGGGCATATTCTTAATCATTAGTTAAGTAAATTGTAACCTGAAATATATATATATCTATTACAAATTATTATACTTTTGTAATGCATAGTACAATTCTGTATATATTGTATCTAATTAATAATTAAAAAAAATCACTTCCTTTTATAATAAAGAATAATATGCTATTTAATATAAAATAAATGAATAACATATTCCTACCATTTGTATTATTTTCCAGAGATTTTTTTTAATTGGATCAAACAATACTCAAACTAGATTCAGAGTTCTTAAAATTGATAGAACCGATTCCAAGGATCTCATTTTGGTGGATGATAAAGTAGAGTACAATAAGCAGGAAATACATCAGCTGTTGAATATGATCGGTTTTGGAAACAGAACTGGCAGGAGTGCTGGCTTCAATAAACTGGTTTCGGCATTTGGAATAGTCGGTAATTTATATATATACAAAAAAAAACAAAATAATAAAAACTAAAAATAACTAAAACTGACCATAAAATTACTTTTTTTTTAATATTGTATTTAAACATTCAAATTAACATCATTATTGGAATATATAAACAATATAATGTATATACATTAAGGAAACTTAAACCAATTGTTGATTACACTTGGTACCCACAAATATACTCTTGATTTTAGGCTTTATAAGATTTCTAGAAGGCTACTACATAATTCTTGTAACAAAAAGGAGAAAAATTGCTGTGATAGGACCACATTCCATTTATAAAATTGAGGATACATCCATGATATATATACCAAATGAAACTAACAAGCCACCTCATCCTGATGAACAGAGATATGTGAAAATGTTCATGGCAATAGATTTATCAACCAATTTCTACTATAGTTATAGCTATGATGTTACACATACTTTGCAAATGAATATGGCACCACCTCGGAAACTGGCCCCTGCTTTATTTCCTAAACCAGTCACAGCTGCTGTTTACCATGCAAACTTAAGGTCCAAAATGACAAAAGATGAAGAAAAAGAATGCATATGTAAAAGTGATGATAGTGACGATGAAGATATATTTGAAACATGGAAAAGGCAACTCCAGCAGAGACATGAAAAAATGCAGTAAGTTTTTGACAGATAAATGTTAAACGTAATAATAACTGTTATTTATTAATACAGCACAATAGTTGACATGAAACACTAAAACTGCACAGCTAATTGTAATGTGTAGGAAGTATCTTACTTCATTCAAGCTTTACTTTCATATGGTACTTTAATGACTGCAATGCAACAAGTATTACTTACTAATACTATTTGTGTGGAATAGAGCGTACTGAGAATGGACTAGTAGTAGTAGTTTGATGACACTGATTTAGTCTTTCGAGACATAAGCACTGTGAAATAATTAACAACAGTGGAACACAAGAGATGTTTGAGTATTGAAAGATGCATGTCTAGGGTTTAACATTGAATTTACTTCCTACATTTCCTTACATCTCTATGTAGAATTTACATAACACAATTTCGGTTATTGGTTTTAATCAATAAAGTTTTAATTGTGTTATGTATGCTTATGTTTTCAATAAAATGTGTCTTTTAGGGAAACAGGTCCTAAATTGGAATTTGGTGTCCGAAGTGTACCTGAATGGAGATTCGTTTGGAACAGCCATTTACTATCAGTTGTCCATTCCCAACTTCACCCAGATTGGATCCTATACATAACGCATGGTTTTATAGAACAAAGCAACTTGAATATATTTGGCCGCCCTATATACTTGACTCTCATAGCTAGAAGGAGCAACAGGTATGCCGGTACACGGTTTCTGAAGAGAGGTGCAAACATACATGGAGATGTTGCTAACGAAGTGGAGACTGAACAGATTGTGCATGATGCTATAACGTCATCATTTACTGCTGGCAGGTAATTAATAACATATGAAACATTATACTCCTTAATTGCGTAAATATTTTGACATATGACTATTTTACACTGTCACTGGTACCGAGAAAAACACTTCATGGTTGATACTAGAAGGAACGTGGTAGCTAGATAGGCGAGCTAACAACCTCACCATCATGCATGAATATTTTTGGGATTAAATTTTGGGCGGTACAGAGTCCAGCGACCTCCAACACTGGAGAGCTAGTTATGAGCGGGTCTTCCGTTTCCGTTTTAGTTGACAAAGCGTCGGTGATGCTACTCGTGCTACAGACGTGCATGGGCGGCAATAACCACTTGTCATCAGGTGGCCTATTTGCTCATTTAGCCTTTTAATGTAAATGGCAATCTAGCTGTACTGTAAAATATTATTTATTTTAAATAAATACCGATTAATAATCGATAAATTATTTTGCTATTAGAGAAATTAATATTTGCAATTGCTGCAAACCTATCAAAATACCATTAACCGCTTCTAATGAGATGGTAAGTATTAAATTATACTTTATATTTTCTTCCCATTGGTACATAATATGTATATTTATTGATTTGATATATTTACAGGTTTAGCTCATTTGTTCAAATGAGAGGTTCAATACCCAGCTTTTGGTCCCAAGATGTTTCAAAAATGGTACCCAAGCCAGCTATTTCAATCGATCTCGCCGATCCCTTTGCCGAGATACCAGCGAAGCATTTTAACAACCTGATGAAGAGATACGGCTCCCCAATCATGATACTGAATCTAGTCAAGAAGAGAGAGAAGAAGAAACACGAGTCGTTATTAACGAATGTGATAAGTAATGCGGTGAAGTATCTTAACCAGTTTCTGCCTCCGGAGCATGCCATACAGTATTTCCATCTGGACATGGCTAGGATTAACAAAGGTGCTGACGCGAAAGTCCTTGACAAGTAATTACATACATCTCTCTATAGCATTTTATTGCTGCTTCTCATTACTTCATTAAACTCAATTCTAGGGCTGTTCATCTTAATCTGTAACTCTCTCAATACATTGGTCTCTTTCTCCTTTTAGAATAAGAACTGTTCATTCGGAAATTGAAATGTTGGCTGACTTCACACTTTATGAAAATACAATTCTTTTTTATATCAATGACCTAACGAGCAGACGGGTCGTAGGATAGAAAGTGTTCACAGTTCATGAGTAGTTGCAATTAAAGCCAGACGCTTGTCGATCGAAGTGCAATCGGAATATCTGTTTATTTTACAAAGTTGGAAAACTAATTAATAACAGGTTCATCGCTTCCCTCTCGGGCGTCTGAAACTGCGACACATTTAATATTGCGGATGACCAATAACAGCTGAGAGAAGTCACTATCAGGCAATTTTGCGTGGCCCTTTGCTGCCTGGAAGCCTTAAGTGCCGAAATAAACCCAAATATTTAGCAGAAATTAACTGAAATTACAAAGGTTCAGCGGTAACATCCCTCCGTACATTACATATATCTTTGCCAGTTTCATATTTAGTTTTTAGTTAAGTAATTTTTTCTTATCGCTCGAGTGGTATCTACTATTAGACCTTTACCTTGAATTAATGAATACACATGATGAATCATTAGTACTACTACTAGTACACATGAGTAAAAAATCTCAGGTTTGGCACTTTGAACGTGCTAGGGGGAATGGATTTTCGAATATACATATATATGGCACTGGTACCATTGGACGTGTCTTAACCAGGTTGTCGGCGATAGCACGCACGGTGGTTCGACGAACGGGTATGTTCCTGTCGTCGAAGTGGTACGACGAGGCCACCGGAGTGCCAGGTCACCAGGCGGGTCGCTTGCAGACAGGCGTGGCGCGCGTCAACTGCGTCGATTGCCTCGACCGGACCAACACTGCGCAGTTCGCCATCGGGAAGTGCGTTCTAGCTCATCAGGTCAGTTCGGTTTTCAAGGTGACAGACATCTCAGATATTTTTTATTTTTTTTTATTATGACACGCCAACAGTAAAACATACAGAGCTATGACTTTTTTTTCTTTTGTAATTAATAATTTTTAATATTAACATGTATGCCAATTACAGGCATGTACAGTAGTCTATTAAGAAAAACTGAAGCTTAATACTATATTTTTTTATTAATTACGAACATAGTTGATTTACGAACAGTTTACAATTAAATAAAGTTTAAAATAACAGTGAAGGAAAACATGGGAGGAAACCTATAAATCTGAGTTTTCCGTAACGAGGAAGCCCGAGCCCGACTGTGAGTAATATGGTTCATAATGATGATCATGATGAACGTCGTGTTGTAGCTGTGGCGGTGAATTCCTCCTGATGGTCCTTATAATCAAGAAAATCAAACGTTACAGTTGTATGCCCTGGGACTAATAGGTGAGCCTGTAATAGAATTTGATTCGGATTGCGCGCGGCTTCTCGAGGGCTTGTACGAAGATCACGGGGACACACTCGCCCTGCAGTACGGCGGGTCGCAGCTCGTCCATAGGTAATATCAATTGTATGTTAATTAACCACTTGAACATTTTTCTGGCAATAAGGCTTGAGAAAGAGAGGTAAAATATAATAAAATTACTCACACCAAACAAAGTTACCCTGTGCTGCGGGTGGCATGGAAATACACATAAATTTTGTTTATTTTAAAATGTTAATATAAAATGGTATATAAATCTGTCAACATTATGTATTCATATAAATAGGGACTTGTGATACAATGCCATTTTTAATATTAACAATATTAATATTCATGTATAATTACGACTGTATGTAATATATTATTATATATGGGTGTGTGTCCATGTATGAACGTATGAGTCTATGAATTAACGTGTGGATGAAACACAAACAACCACGCTCTGAGAACAGAAATTTATCTGTTTTTTATCATAACGGAAAGATGTTGGTTTCAGCCGGATGGAGAATTTTTTTCTGTTTTTTTACTATTATTATTTTGAAATATATATGACGAAATATAATGTACATAGGTAGGTGTGATTTTCACAGTATAATACCAATATATATTCTTATTGTCCTCAATAAAATGATTACGATGACATGATATGATGATTATGAGAGTAGATAATCGAATCTGTGTTTTTTGGCTCGACAAGCGGAATCATTACCTGAAAATTAATGAAGTCAGAAATGAAAAAAAATATAAAAATAAGTAAGCCTAAAATTACAAATCGCGATACAATGTTGCTTTGAATTTTCAGAATAAAAACCTATCGCAAGACAGCGCCGTGGTCGTCGCACGGCAACGACATAATGCAGACGCTGAGCCGGTACTACTCCAACACGTTTTCTGACGCGGAGAAACAGAGCACCATGAATTTGTTCCTGGGGCTGTTCGTGCCGGACGCCGCCGCAGCGCCGCTCTGGGACTACCCGACAGACTACTACCTCCACCACCCGGAGGCCATGGTCTACATACCCAACAAGAGGTAGGCAGGACGGTGGTAGGGGGGAGGATGGAGAGAAACGAATCACTGTGATTCTTATGAGAATTTTTTTATTAAATTGAAGGTCATTGTGTCTGTATTATACACCGAGTTTATCCATTAAACATCACCGACTGATAGATATTCATAAGATTGAGGACGTCACAAACACTTGGCCAGCCAAGAAGGAGGCATTACACGGAATCTCGTAAAACCATTTCGAGGTTAAGGAAAAACATAAGCATACAGGGTATCTTCGAGATAAAGTTAGGTGGTACAGAGCTTTACGACTTTTCAATAGGAAAGGGAGAGATCCTTAACTGATGCATACAAAGATGCATCATAAGAGGGTGAAAACTCTGTTTCAAATATGAATCCTTTACGCCCTCAAAGTGGATTGGATCCATGATTGGTGATCTACTTGGAAAAAGTACGGGATTAATTGTTGAATCCAAGCTTTCACCCCCTCGTGGTATATTCTGTAGCCCAGTTGGTAGTGACCCTGCCTGCCGAGCGTGGGGTCCCGGGTTCGATTCCCGGCCGGGGCGGATATTTATATGACAGATAAATGTTTGTTTTCGGGTCGTGGGTATTTGTGATGTGATAATTGTGTGTGTCCATACCACCCGCAACACAGGGAATCCAAGTGCGGGGGTGTGAGTGTGTGAACGTTTATTTATTTATTTATTCATCTACACGTATACGGCATCTCCGTCCATCGTCGCCATGTCTCTTATTGAAAGTCGTGCGGCTCTGGACGACCTGTGTTGAAACAACATTTTTCTGCTAGATCGTTGACGAAATGGTGGGACGACGACGTGGTGCGGTACTTGCCGCTCGCCAGCAACGAGATGCGCAAGCTGTGCTGCGAGATCATCGGCATGCAGGGCGACAGCGCGCTCGAAATGGTCGACCCCTACCAGGAGCATAATCGGCCGTTTGAATATACCGTCTTTATGGACTGCTTTGAGTTCAAGGTACTAGTCGTGGACGACGCGACCTATTCATCCAGTGTGATGGTTTCGGGGAGATGTATTGTTGCACTAGGGATGTAGGTAAGCAGTTATAACCGCGGAGAGCGGTACTTATCTTTATGGTGATAAAATAAGAACTTCTTGCTTTTGATACAACGATAGAACAAGGAAACTATTGGAAGATTTATGAGGGAATCAATTTGAATTCCTTTATTTTTGCCCAAAGGTTGTCTAGTAGAGATCGCAGCTTAGCAATAAGGGTAGTTTGGTTTTAAAAATGTAATCATTGTTTTATTGCTATCTGTAATATAATTTTATTTGTATTATATTGTATTACGGTTATTGTCTAGTACGTAATCTTGTATGTTTGACCCCATGCACATACCAGTCAAAAAAACTTACTCTATAGCCCAATTGGTAGTAAATCTGTCTGCTGACCGAGAAGTCCTGGCTTCGATTTCCAGCTGGGGCAGGCAATTATGCGACAGATAAATGTTTGCTCTCAAGTCATGCGTATTTATGATGTTATATTTGTGAATGTCCATACCACCCGCAATACAGGGAATCCTAGAGGGGAAAGTAAGTGTGTGAATGTTTATTTTATTTTGTCAGATGTGTCACACGCTCAGAGACCTGGCGCCGACGCCGTGCGAGAATCAGAGCCCCTTTGTGGTACGCGGGCGTGGTCCGGGGCCTGCCAAGGGACCCGCATCCAAAAACCCCGTTATCAGTGGACGGTCTAGCACTACTTCTAATAATTCTAGCGAGTACGCCCGTATCCTTTATTGATAACATTTACAGCGCCAATAATATTTTAAAAATCATAGCCTCATAAATTTATAATTGACTACTTCGCCGAAAAAGCTTCCATGAATAAATGCATTTAGTTGATTTGATTTGCGCTTTGTTAGGACGTTTTGATTTGAAACTAAATGTCTGGCTCTGAATTTGTGTGCGTGATGGTTTTGAAACTAATTACTGGTTACAAAAACTTTGCCATCTGGCTGATGAAGAAGTCAAGACTACAAGTTTGAATAATTTATTTTTAAATTACAATAGAATATTAAATTGACTTCTTAAAAATTGTCTTTCGTCATAATTATTATCTGTCGCTGCGCCACCGTATTCATGCCGTATATTAAAATAGCACGCATCGACTCGTGGTTTCCAACGGCTCCGAGTAATTCACCAAGTAGCTGGTGTGCGGCGTTATGTTACGTTAAGTACGTATAAAGAGTGAATAAATAAAGTATTAAGTTAATCAAAATGGAGCAGTTGAACGTAAGCCAGGAGGAAGGATAGTATGGATGTGGCACTAGGCAATGTTTTTACACAAGCACCTTTACTCACCACATTGATCAGGTATTTTCGAAATACCCATCAATATTAAAAAACAGTAATCGTTTTATATTCCAGTTCCAACAGCGATTCGTCTTCGGACGACGACCTGACGAGTTCGATTCCAAGCTCGCGCCAGCATTTGTCGCCGCTGTCGACGGTGGCGAAGCTTCTGGCGCCCGAGTCGGGCCCGCAGCCGCCTCTGTTCCCTGCAATCAAAAGACACAATAGAGTGCTGCTCAACGAACCGAGTAAACGCGACATGTTGATGTGAGTATCGTTCATCATTACAACCTATTATTGCCCCACTGCTAGACTCGGGTCCCCTCTCAGCGAGTCATGTAATTAACGCTTTTTGTGAAGTGAAACAATAACAGGTAACACGTTATTAAGGTACTTACTTGTGAGCGCAGAATATTACCTGCCCCATTGTAAGTAAAATTGTAAACCTCTAGTGCAAACATAAACAATAATTATTGTAAATAATTGATTCTAACTTTTTAAATACTCCGAAGTCGGTTTGTTTTACAGTCATTTACTTCCTTCTTCCTTCATTTGTTTTGTGAATTTAAGAATCAGTTTTTAGCAATTCCTAAGCTCGTAAAAGTGTGAAAGAAATTGGAGGTTATCAAATGAGGTATTTTCCAAAGTAAAACTGTTTTAGAGATACGTTCGTTAGTAGGTCCATAGATAGATTTCAATACGCAACTGATGGCGCCTGACGTCACGATAAGCGGAGGTTTTGGCCTGGTGCAGGCGGAGCTGTGCATTACGCCCTCTCGTAATCATAAGCTGCGCATAGTAATTTTGTTTGTGGTAAATTATTATGCCCATAATTTTGGTATCTTTTCTTAAAATTTCAACATTAAATAAATTACAGTAAAGTATCCAAAAATCTGACTGTATGTTTCCAATGTCTTGACTGTTCTGCATTGCCTGACTAAATGTTTCTGATAATTATATAAAGAAGTGGTGTACAGGAGAGACGGTTTACAAATATACTGGTATAGGAATAAATTTCGTTTTTGAATTTAGTCTCTGTGTGTTCAATATAAATTTACTTATTTTGTCATTACATCTTACAGATATAAGCGCTATGTAAATTTTGAAAGAAGATCAAATCCCGAATACAACCCCGAGATCCCCATAGTGATGACAGTCAGCAGTGCGTTCACGATCGACAGTTCCGTGGACGTCATCCCTCCGACTGTGACGAAGGCTGCCAAGGAAATATACCAGGAATATCTAAAGCGAGGCACCGGCGCGGTCACTGTGCCTGTAGACTCCATAGCTTTGTATAAGGAATATATTAACTTTAGTCTTTAGAAAACATTTTAATGTTTATAATAATTTAATGAACCAGTAATAAAATTTAATATGTGTTACATTTGTCCTTTTTATATAAATAAGATATATTTTAGATACATTATTATTTGCGCCGATTCGTTGATTGCATTTCCCCTAAATGATGCAGACGACAGATCGATTTGTTTTTTTAATCTTATATAGCTACTTTCTCAAACTGCTTTGGTCAAGGATAAAATTACAGGTGACACCTCTTATTATCACTATCCTACTATGACTACAAGACAATAAAATTCGCCTTTATTATTTCTGGTCTACTTATATGATAAACACAGTATCTTTCCTTTTTTCCTCTCAAGAAGTTTCTTTAATAAATCAGGTTTGCTTTCAAATCCCCATCTAAATTTGGGCTTGGTGCAAAGGGTTAATAAAGCCAAAAACTGTGAAACACCATCATAGCGTGTTCCGGTGTTGTCACATTAACTTAAAATTTTGGTAGATCCACCTTACTTTGTCTTCAGGATACTTCTATTATCTTAAATCTTCATATTTTATCAATATTACAACACCATTTCCAAATTATTTTTTATTAACATTTGAATCATGTGATACGTGTAATGGAACGTTACTTAGTAGCTAAGATTAAATTAGCCCAGAGAATATCGTCGTTACGCTTACTAAATTTCATATGTTCATATTAATATTTATAATAAAACGGAAATTATTTTCAGTGCAAAAAACCAAAATGAAAAAATCACATGTGGTGTTTGGCAAACGTAGCGAAGATATTTAAAATATTTTATAGCTTCAGTCATAATTTAATAAATAAGATTTTTCAACCGTTTGTTACGGTTTATTACATGAAGTAAATAAACATAAAAATATTATTATTTACTTTTAATAACTAGAATGAAAGATCTAATAAATGTATTGGTATGTTATTATCAATTTTCACAAATTAAAGCAAACAGCATATACACGCGTTGCAATACGACAGTGTACCCACACGATCACACACGAGCGGCCCTTAGTGTACGGTATTTTTTAGCTTAATCCTGCTAACATAAAATGTCACTGTCATTGATATAAGTGACAAAATGACATTTATTCATTTCAATCAATCATTTAATTTTATGGCGTTTGATAGGAGCTGTCGTCGGTCAATTCTCGAAGATAAAATAAAATATCTGGAACAAACGATCTAGTGTGAGCGGGGGTGGATGGCTCTGCACTACGTGTGAAATAAGCTGTAAGCGCAACCATGGCTATGTCCAAGGGCTTTAAAGTCTTAGAGAAGTCGTCGCCCCCCAACCCCTATAGCATAATACTGCAACATAGAAACAAAGATACAGCTTTACTGTTCGAATCTCAAGCAGTGGTTTCGCTTTCATCGCAAGAAACGGACACATTACGAAAGCAATACCACAAGATCGCTGATGCTTACGGTTGTTTGGGTGTTTTACAATTAAATTCTGGAGAAAGTTGCTTGCTGTACCTTGTCTTAATCACCGGTTGCTGCTCCGTGGGAAAGGTTGGGGATACAGAAGTTTTCAAAGTTACACAGACTCAGTTCCTTCCACTATTCTACCAGTCGCAAGGAGAGGACAAGGTGTCTGAGGTGAGAAAACTTCTAAACTCTGGCACATTTTATTTTTCATGGACTACTGGTAAATCTCTTGAGAACCTCTTTGACTTGACACTATGTGCTCAAAGAAAAAGTAAAGGTGCAAATCCAGATAATAGGTTCTTTTGGAATAGGACACTTTTCATACATCTCATTAGGTTTGGCATAGACTGTGATGACTGGCTTACCAGAGCCATGTGTGGTTCAGTAGAAATTCGTACTATCTATGTTGGACACCGTCAAGCTCGAGCTGTGCTAGTTTCCCGACTAAGCTGTGAGCGTGCTGGAACTCGATTTAATGTAAGAGGCTGTAATGATGATGGTAATGTTGCAAATTTTGTTGAAACTGAACAAGCCATTTATATAGATGATTCCGTGGCATCTTATGTACAAACAAGGGGTTCAGTGCCCTTATTCTGGGAACAGCCAGGTATCCAAGTGGGATCACATAAAGTAAAAATGTCCAGAGGATATGATGCCTCTACTAGTGCTTGTGAGCGTCATTTTTCTCAGTTGAAACGTAATTATGGTTCAATCATTGTTGTTAATCTTTTGGGATCCAGTCTGATTGGAGGCAGCGAGGGTGAAGCAACACTAAGCAATGCTTTTCAAAGGCATTTAAATGAATCTGCACATTGTGACATTAACCAGATTATCTTTGATTACCACCAAGAAGTTAGATCATCATCAATTGAAACTGCCTTATCACGGTTCAAGAAGGTTATTGAGAAGTATTATGATGACATCAGTATTTTTAGTGCCAAAAGTGTAGATATCTACAATGTCCAGAAGGGAGTTATTCGTACTAATTGCCTGGATTGCTTGGATAGAACTAATTCCATTCAAACATTCATAGGTTTGGAAATGTTAGCCATACAGTTAATGTTGTTGCAATGCATTGATAAGAAACAGAATGTCAATAGATTTGAAGAGGTGTTTAAACAAATGTGGATCAATAATGGCAATGAAATATCAAAAATATATGCTGGCACTGGTGCTATACAGGGAGGCTCAAAGCTAATAGATGGAGCAAGGTCAGCTGCTCGAACTATTCAGAATAATTTGCTTGATAACTCTAAGCAAGAAGCAATTGATATTTTGTTATTGGGCTCCACTTTGAATTCTGAATTAGCAGATAGAACTAGAATACTTTTACCTTCCAATATATTGCATACATCAACACCTGTGTTAAGAGAAATGTGCCGCAGGGCAAGTGAATTTACACAACCTTCGAGTATACGCATTACAATTGGCACATATAATGTAAATGGTGGCAAACATTTTAGAAGTCTTGCATATAAAGATGTATCCTTGTCTGATTGGTTATTGGACTGTCCTAACTCTGCTTTAGTCAATACTGTTAATTTAAAGGACCACCCATCAGATATTTTTGCAATTGGATTTGAGGAAATCGTTGATTTAAATGCTAGTAACATAATGGCTGCCAGTTCTGATAATGCAAAAGCTTGGAGTGAAGAACTAGAAAAAGTACTTGCAAGGGATGCTCCTTATACTCTTTTGTCAAGTCATCAATTAGTAGGAGTATGTCTTTTTATATTTGTAAGAAAAGATTTAATACCACACATCCGGGATGTGGCCTTGGACTCTGTCAAAACTGGTCTTGGTGGTGCTACAGGTAACAAAGGTGCTGTGGCAATACGTTTGGTGATCTATGGAACGTCACTCTGTTTCGTATGTGCTCATTTTGCTGCTGGACAGTCACAAGTAAATGAAAGAAACGCTGATTATACCGAAATAACGAGAAAAGTGGCATTCCCGATGGGGCGATCTCTCTATTCCCATGATTACGTGTTTTGGTGTGGAGACTTTAATTATCGCATAGATTTAGATAAAGATGAAACACGTTTATTAGCCTCTCAGAATAATATACAACGCCTTTTAGAGCAGGACCAACTTCTAAGACAAAAAGCGCAGGGTTTGGTTTTTAAAAATTGTTTTGAAGGAGAAATAACATTTTTGCCGACATACAAATACGATCTATTTAGTGATGATTATGACACTAGTGAAAAATGCCGGGCTCCTGCATGGACCGATCGAATTTTATGGAGAAGTAGAAAATATACCATAGATCCAGAAACAACCAATGAATTATCTGCAGGAAAACTGCTTCACTATGGTCGAGCGGAATTAAAACAGAGCGATCATCGACCAGTTATAGCAATTTTGGAAATCGAGGTATTGCAAGTCAGCTATACGAAGTGCATGGAAGTTTTTTATGAAGTCGTAAGCGATCTTGGCCCCCCGGATGCTAGTATTATTGTACAACCTCTAGATGATTTTGATAGAGATGAACCAGTCTTCGATGATAACACTATGGCATTCGTATTACAAGAATTAGCGACCTTTGGTGAGGTTACTTTAGTACGTTTTATTGATGATCACGCGCTGAGCATAACTTTCAGAGATGGCCAGCACGCCCTGGCTGCGGCTCAGAAGGGGCACATGTCAATTTCTTCGATTGCACTCGGCATAACGCTGAAGTCACCCAATTGGATAGATGTTGTGAAAGCTGAAGTAGGTTTGTGTTCAAATAATACAGTTCCATTATTCGGCGAAATTCCGTTGGAGCGTCCACTTAGATCGGCTCCACCGACGCCGCGAAGGCAACAGCCTGGTAGGCCTCCGGCGCCTTCGCCTACGCCGCTTGTACCATCGAGAGCTCCCGCTGTCGGTACATCGCGCCCGCCGCCACCCAGACCTGCCCCGCTTCCGTCGGAAAGCACTACGGCGTTAATGTCACAACCATCGGTTTCGTCACCACCGCCTGATAGCGTACCGCCACCTACATGTGCACCTCCCCCCCTACCACCAAGTAACACGCCTCCGCCCGCTGCCGGGCCGCCACCCCCCGTGCCTGCACGTCAGGGTGCACCACCACCACTGCCAGCTCGGCCAAGGCCCGTCACTTAATGTCAAGTTAGATCGTCACCATGTGTTGAAAATATGTTAGTCATTTTGATACATATGTTTTTACGCGCAGCTAATGAGTAGGCGTGTCGTATCAAGAAGTAAAATGCTTTGTAGATAGATAATCGATTCATCGATAAGCAAATATCTCTTGATATAATATCCATTATTATAATAAGCAGAATATGTGTTGAGATTGATAATTGTGATAGGTAATATTCAAAATATTCACCAATATTAATACCAACATTAATTCATCAATTGATTTCAAGTATTAATGCTAGATGCTTCAAAGTAAGTGTTATATTAAAAGAGAATTTATAGACAATAATTTACTTCATGTTATAGTTTTTAGTTTCATATTATTTTATAGCAGGTTACGTTGTCGTTGATGCAATCTTCAACACGCAATTATTGTTATATTGTAAGCGAAATTTGTGCAAAGTGCGATTTATACTACAAGTTCTTTGTTTTACGTCAGTTCCCTAGTGATTGTTTATAGTGATTATTAAGTTTAATTGTGCGTCTATTTATATTTGAACTGTTAATGCATGTCCACTCTCCTAATGGATGTACGTAGTTTATTTATTTAGCTGTAAACTAATACATTTCGTGTGTTAGTATACATGATATACATGATGTACAATTATAGTTTTGGGGAAACACTGCGATTTCCTAAATACTACGAGGCATGTTAATTACTGAAAAATTTTACTGAACTATAGTTGAATGACTATACAAATGATTATGAATTTACTGTAATATTTTTTATATTAGCACTAGCGTGCCTTTAAAGTGTTTACTTTCACAAGGTTTATTTATTTTATCGTTGATGTTGTTATATTGCTAAATAACCTGTTACAATTATTTTCACAAACGTCTCCGTTAAGCTTCATTTGAAACAGATTATGCAGAGAGGAGAATGTTTAAATGTTTTAGCTTATTAGAAGCAGATTTATGGTGATCTGCCACATTTTCTTTACATTACTACAACCGCGTGAGCATTCATAGAGGGATGTATGTGTATTAACTAACGTTAATTTAATTGTTGCAAGAGGTTTAGCTTAGCGGAGAGGTTGACTTCCGCGCAAGTGTCTAAGATTCCGAATTTACGGAGTTGATATCGTGAGGACGGCACAATGATGTGTGCCAAAATTGCACGAACTGTACATCATTAACTCAACTCTAAACTGTACATACGTACTCGGAATGAAAATATCGGTCGGAGAACCACTAGTGAGGCACCTCTTCGTATGTGGCATTTTAAGTACTTATTTCGGTATCCGCCCATTTTGTTAGATAGACATTTGGCTATTGGACAATTTCTTTTGTACCTAATATTTCCTCAAAAAATCATGATATCATTAGGCATAACATTCGTTTGATTGTACTAGGTATATTTTTTGTGCTAATGTAATTATTACTTAGTAGATAACTATATTATTATAAGCGAGTGTTAAATTATGTTTATTGTTCACTAGACGTTGCTGCTTTGAAGGCTGTTACTGATATGTAATACATCGAACAATAACGCTTACGAATTAACTTTGTCATTCCAGTAAATAATACGTTTTTATAGCATGATGATTACAAATCGATTAGATTAATATTATTAACGCTATGCTTTTGTCTTTTGAAATAAAAAAAATATTTATTTTATCAAATGTGTCGTAGTTATGTATATTTATACGTAGATTTTTTAATTATTATTATTTACTATTTACAAGTAACAATTAACATTAAAGCGATCAAAGAGGTAATGAGATTTTTCGAATTTATGTTTATGATCTTCCTTAAACGTTCTATTCGTATTTTTATTATTTCTAAAAGACTGTGTTTAAAAAAATATATTTTAATTGCGAGTATAACACTGAAATTTATTAAAAGTTCCTTTTTTATTTACTCATTGAAGTATATTACTTGTATTTTATTCTTTGCATTTCATTGCATGTCATTATTTTAAAACAAACAAGTAGTTATAAGTTGAGACCCAAGTAAATTTAAGTTATATCATTTACTACATTACTGAATTTCCTCACTAGGTTACACTTTATTAAACTCAAATATGAAAGGTAAATTGATAGGCATTGTGTAGTAATTTAGAGAGGACCTTAT
The DNA here is from genome assembly GCA_003671415.1 of Megathymus violae. Taxonomy (NCBI): domain Eukaryota; kingdom Metazoa; phylum Arthropoda; class Insecta; order Lepidoptera; family Hesperiidae; genus Megathymus; species Megathymus violae. Next base: position 2,352,547 of record PDGT01000051.1, read on the forward strand.
CCTAGGGATTTCATTAATTATAACTTTACTTTCAGGGAAGTAAAGATACGTATCATGCCTCTGTTTATAATATAGTACAAAAAAAAAAATTTTAGTGGTTTTTATAGCAAAATTATCTACACATATGATTAATTTGCTGAGTTTATCCTCGTCGTTTCAATACAATAGAATTTAATTTTAGTTTTATAATGTTAAATTATCAGCTGTATTAAAATTTATTTATACGATATAGATTATATTGATTATTAAAAGGTTATTTATTATACCAATTTTCATCGTATTTATGAGAGCAAACTAAAATGGATGTTGTTTGTAAAAATAAAATATGTAATACGATCCGCTACAAAGGTTGAACACGTTTTCTTCTTAAGTAAGTCATTCCAGGAATGTGTCTTTTTGTTAGATTTTACAACATAAATGCTATACGTAGGACAATTTTATGTACCGTAGTACAAATTCTGGCGGAATATTGAAATATTAGGTGAGCTAAGTATATAGGTAGTGTTGAATTAATTACAGACACAGGTGTTTGCCAAATGTTCCGAGATTTTTCATATATTCACTAGTAATTTGATCAATTACGTATTTTTAACACATTTCATTGATTAGATGTTTAAGTGACATACTCCTTGCGAATATTTATTTTAGGTTGACTCCGTTAGTATTTTAACTCTATCACAACAAATACTGCGGAAGGTATTTTTGCCTAATTTTATTATGTATTTTTTGTAGTCTACACCTGCCTAACAGTTTCAATAATATTTTTTATGCTGATTAATATGCATTCTTGATTATTTATAACATAACAGAATTTATGATATAATACACATTAGCAAATAAATTCAAAATAACTATTTCACCTTAATTTTAGAAAAGTAAGAGTTCTAGAAACTACATTATTAATTAAGTAATCTCAATAGCTCGAGTTGGTAATCTCAATGTCACTCTTCGGATCGATGTTATCTAGTTGAGGTGGTTCTTGTCGTTATATTTTATTTTTGTTGTAATGACAGATCTAATCGTTCGTTTATCAACATATATATTCTATTTTCAAAATGTGCTTACATTTTAATTGTACCTGATAAGCATTTTTCAATTTGCTATTATATTTATTTATTTACATGACAACAATTAAGTAGCTATGTTTAAATTTTCGTTAAACGATCAAATTTAAATATTTACGTAAGAACACATAGTATAGTGCTTTATGCGTGTTGTGTGAAAAATATATTCGCTAAATATGTTAATAATCAATGTAATGGCCAGTGTGTTATTTCATGAGCAATAGAATGTTTTATTGGTATTATCTTGTTTTATTACGGCAACTTGAACGCGATAAAGCCATTGCCGAATCGGTAAGTTGAAAGCTACAATTGTAATGGTTCCATTTAACTGATTTTTATGATGAGGATATAGTATATTGTTACATTTGGGCTGGTGCTGCCAAATCTCGCCTATCAGGTTTGGACTCGCTGGAATGTCATGGTGGTGATCCTAGGGCTGCCAGCCTCTCGGTCTTCTATAAAGTGCATTTTGGAGTGTGCAGGAATTGTACGAAACGGTTTCCTCCGTCGCCTTCCTCCTTCAAACAACACTATGCACTGTAAAGCACTCACAATCAGTGCTGTCAATAAAAATTTCTTGATTCCCCGCGCATGTCAGTGCAATTCCCCGCTTCTTTTGATTCATTCCCCACAAATTCTACGATATGATTTTTTTGGAATAAAAAATGTTTTATATAAAATTTGTTTTAATGTAATTATTTAATAAAAAGTAACTGAAATAAAATTTTTCTTTGTAGACTTTGTTGTCATTACTTGTTTAACAATAGCTGCACGTTTTAACCACTTTTCTATAATGTCATTGAAAATTTCAACCGTGCGTACCGATTAGAAAATCGATAAACATAAAAAATTAATTAATGATCGTGTAGAAAATACTAAATCGTGTTCAAATGACAATTGAGCAGGCATTTGAGTGGTGTTACTATTCAACATGATATTAGCGGTGTCGAGCTGTATCTGCCAAGTCCGAACGTGATTATTTAGTTGTAAATATTACCCGACATGAAATACATAGTTTTTGCCTACCGAAAACATTGGTCTGAATTCCCGATTTATATCATTCCCGTACTCTCCCCGCGCTAACCCTCAATTCCCCGCAAATCGAGGATTTTCCCCGCGATTGGCAGCACTGCTCACAATAGCTTGCCCTCGTCGGTGTTCCCGCCTACGTCTGTTCAAGAGAAGTGTGAATAGGCTTTTATAAGTTAGTGTGTTGTACATCTTAGACCAATACCACTTTAACGTGTACCAAACTTTAACTTAAACCATATGACAACGCGCATACATGACGCAACGTGTGACATTACCTATTTTAGTTTTTGGTGGCATTTGTTTACATTCCAAAATCAAAGACAAACCGACAAAAAAGCCGGCAAACTGGTAAATGGTCATTGCCACCCAAGGATATCATCAAAAGCTTCACTAAGGCATTGCTAGCCAGGATGGAAGGTGAGATCTTGTTTATTATTAACTACACAACAAAGGTTGTAAAATGTAATTTAAAACACATATCAGGTTTTGAATATTTACTTGCAATTAACATTTATTCTATAGTTCACAGACATCTAGATAATATTTGCTAAGCTTGATTTACTTATTTTTGGGAACAGCATGGCCATAGATAGTGTGTACAATACCCGCAAGCCCAAGAAGACACAGAGCCATGGTGAAGCGGTATAGAATTCCGTCAAATGGACCACCTTTCAGGAATACAGGAATATCATTTTCTTTCTGTAAAATAGAAAATTGTTAACATGTAATATTTATATTGTTACCACTGATTTTTGATATTTTGATTATCATCAAATTAAATTAACTGGTTTATAATTGAATATTTGGCATCTCATTAAACTATGACAATCAACTTCAAATAGTGGTTTATATTCCTACTCTTTAAATAAATGCTGGTTTTGAAAGAATGTTTGATGTGGAATGAAGTTACTCTTGTCTTAGGTAATCACTATAGTCCACCAGTCTATAAAAAAACAAAAAAGAAAATCTCAAACAGCATGTAATCTTAGGATATGAGATACCATCCATAAATTGTAATATAGGATTTTTAAACCATGTATTCGATTTCATGACAATCAATAATGTAATATGAATTCTTATAAGGCAATTTATTACATTGGTGAAAAATATGTTATGAGGAAATCTGCATATTGGGTAGATTACGATGTTGATTTGCAATTCAGGAATATAATGGACTAATTAGCATAGAGATTTCTATTTCGGGAATTTACTCTTGCCGTGTTATTCTGGAAGACCTAAGACCAGTTAGTGTCGATGTATTACGCCACTTTATAAACACTATAACATACCTGGAACAGCTCTTGACGTTTACGGATAGTATCCGAAAGGGGTGCGTAGGGAATGTTGGTGCCTGGCATTAACTTTCCAGAACTGGCCGGGCTAGCTGTGGCCGAGGTCACAGTTGCCATTTGAGCTGTATTGTACTGGATCACGGGAGGCTCCACTCGTTGCAGAGCAATTGGTGCCTAGTAAAATAAAACCTATGTCACGTTTCCATCCAACCCAAAACTATATGTATTAAGATATGACACTGGATAATACGTACAACTGGAAACAGTGGGGTCTGCAAGTGCGTGGCACTCACGAGCCTGCCGGTAACCTTGCTTAGCTGATGATACATTTTTAGTAAAAGAAACTAGATTTGCAAATACTGAATCCCTGAAAATTCGACCTGTTACGAAACAAGTACTTTATCGAACGATAAAAATAATTGCCAGTTAAAAGATACAAAGGTTTATTATTATGGGAGTGCTTTATAAATTGTAGATGTTACTTAGAAAACTGTTATTTACAAGGAGTCATGTCAGCAGATTATAATAATAAAAAACACGGACTCAAGTATTTCCATTGATATGTTTTTCTTTAATTTATTGTCTTATCCCAATAATGTAGTTGGTAATGGCAACTCCAGTCTATATGCGCGGGAATATTTGAACTTCTGAACTGTACTATAAAGTAAAGTGAACCCGCACGTGGCCAGTATTTATTTGTTTATTTTGACATTTACTAAATAAATGGTAAACATCCAAATTTAAATTCAAAATTTCGGACAGGTATGACAATGTATCATTGACACTGAAGAATATTTTAAATCTTGAGTTCTAAATTTATTATTATTTATAATCAAAAAATAATTTGAAAATTTATTTGCAGTAATAAAATGCAGATATTTGTAAAAACACTCACTGGAAAGACGATTACGCTAGAGGTGGAAGCTTCAGATACCATTGAAAATGTGAAAGCTAAGATTCAAGATAAGGAGGGAATACCACCCGATCAGCAGCGATTGATTTTTGCTGGCAAACAGTTGGAAGACGGGCGCACCCTCTCTGACTATAATATCCAGAAGGAGTCTACTCTTCACTTAGTTTTGCGACTTCGTGGCGGTATGTTTGTATTTTTGGCTAACTTAGCTGACAAATTATTTTTTACGAAGTTACTACATTTAAGCGTCAAATTGCTGCTTTAAAAACAACTTTAAAATACAAAGTTTATGCCTACCGCTTGCCTAGTTATTCAGATAGGCGTATAAGTCTCAAACTTTTTAAACTACTGTGAAAATGGAGGTCGTCTTGAAAATATAGTTTTTTTCATATTCTATCGATGAAGGGATAGGGGAAGAAAACTTTAAATAAATTATACTAGGTTTCCCATATCGAAACAAGAACCATTTCAATTTAATCTGTGACAGAAGTAGAATAAATTTGTATTCATGCGATTCCTAAATAGTTAATATATTCAATTATGTAACTCGCAATTGATGATGAAACATTGGTTTTACAGGTATGATGATTCCTCAATAAACAAAATACGAATGGAATAATAATCTGCATGTTTGATTTCAATAATTTTTTAACTAAATAATAAATAAGTTGCATGGGCTGTACTTTGGTTTTCGTTTGTCTATGATTACAATAATATTTTGTTATTTGAAGGAGTTCGCTATTTTTTATGATTCAAACATTTCTAACCTTGAATCACATAATCAAAAATCTATATTTTTTTGGTTTAGTTAGATTATTATTTATAATCAAAAAATAATTTGATTAATTAGATTATTATTTGTTTAATTAGAATTAGATCACATCGCCGAAATTATCTCAATTGTCATTGACTGGGTGATATCCCCAGATGAACAAGTTGCACTGAGCCAAGTGTCGTTGTTAGCATTGCAAATAAAATTCCAGTCTATATAAGTAATGGCTTTATTGCAAAACCCTGTATGATTCACTTACATTAAAATTTTTAGTTGCTATGTATCTATATGTGATAAGAGTAAAAGTTTGGAAGCACACAGATCACTCTTTAGTAACTAATTCTTATTCTGTAAAAATATACTGAGCATTGTTAATATGTGTGCGTTTCCATTAAGGGACTACGAGTATACTTATATACTTTTTATACTCGTGTTTTACAGTTTTGAGTTTCTGAATGCGTCTGGCTTAAGTAAAAGTTCTCAAACAATTGCAAATCTAGCCTATAATTTTTAAAAGAACTTAAAACTTACATTTAATTTTAGGTGGTACCTCACTAGTGAAGACAGACTTCCATAGCCCATAATCTACGAAATATTTATAAAAATTAGAAATGACTAACAGAATTTGTAAAACTGAAATTACCAAATATTAGCTCCGCCCAGCCACTGAATAAGTTAAAGGTCTTCTTCGGGAACAAGTCCTGCCATGTTGTCACCGTGCTTTTACTTTACTTAGAGAAAATTAAATTACTCTTTTTTGTATCAGAATAGTATATTTTCCAATTCTGTTGAATAAAGGAATCTTTACTAAATATTTTTACTCCAACTAGATGCGTTCCAAAAGTTCAAAATTCCAGTGTGCTCCCAATTACGTAAATGTACGTGATCGATTGAGGGACCACATTCTGCATCCTTAGTCTTTTTATTCATAGCTAATATTTGGAAACATACTTACAAATTCTATTAAAAGAGTAGTCTTTTATAGTTATCTTAAATATGGAAGTGTTATCAGTCACGACTGAAGGTCCACCTTGCATTGAATGTAAGTTTTCTGGATTATAGGCTAGATTTACAATTGTTTGATAACGTTTACAGAAGCCAGACGTATTCAGAAACACAAAACTACAACATGGTCCCTTAATGGGAAAGCTGCACACTGTTAATACGCAAGTGGCTAATAAGACTATTAATAAAATATACGTTAAAACTTAACGTATGGACGGCTTTTACAGTTCTTTCTATACAAGAGGTTGCATCTCGTTATAAGAGTTCTAAGAGCGTAATAATCTACGCACACAAGTCAACTTTTATAATCCATTGATTCACATTCACCTAGCTCTGTTATATCGAAATATTCTGTTTTTTATATTGAAGTTCATATACTAGTTTACCGATAGAAAACGCTAGTCAAGAGATCAGCTTGGTAGTGTATAATTCCTTTCATACTTAATGTTTTGGCATTAGATAAGTCCGTGTCCAAATTACCAGAAAAATACCTTTTTTGCATACGTACGAAACAACTTACCGATATGGGCCTACACGGCATTGGCCGTATTGACTTTACAGTTTATTTAAAGTTTACACTTGGATGTATATTATTTAATTACATGGAAGTAATAAAAGTAGCACGAATTGATACTATAGTCTAGTCCATGGACATCTAAGCTACATCACACCTCAATATTCTTAAATAAAGGTCCACAATAATATTATTTATTATTCATTTCTAAACAAGTGATAATTCACATGTTCAAATACACAGCGTTTCTCAAAACTACATGTTATAGTCTTTTTTAAATTTATTTCCACAGCTGCTGTATCTACGTGTATGGGTCTAGCATTGTGAAGTGTCTTTATTGAAATGCCGGTTACGGTTTCTTGTTCTTGTCTTCAGCATCAAACCATACCAAAATGTACCACTTTTATTTTTGGCGGCTTCTGAGCTGCGTTATCTAAAACGAAAAGAGCGTTGTGTTAATCACTTGTCATGTAATTTTCAACAATTACATGAATGTTTTTTAAATGTAATTATAAGTATTACTTCGTCTTGTTACATTGTTTAGAAGCATCGATAGCCCGATATGGCTTCTGTTAGTGGTAAGATATTAGTTAGATGTAGTCAGTGGTGTCACATTTAATATCACCGTACAAACATTTCAAACATGAATTATAGTAATATTGATACTACATAAAATAATGAATATATGCATAAAAATATAAGAGAATTCAATACTTTTCAAGTGAAACAAACTAAAAAATTGATTACGTAAAACAATTCAATACAGATTACACTACACTACACTGCAATGTGAAGTGTATACAAAATATTGCTTAACCCATGTAATGATGACAGAATATTTATTCTAACTTCAATAACACGTGGTCATTATTCATGCTCGGTTGTTTTCTGTACATTTACACAAATACACATAAAATCTACTAAGTGCATTATATATATGCCCGGTCCCTTAGTTAACTTTTTCAAATTAAAAATAAAGCTTTGCTTCTTATAATCTGTTTCATTGCTGATATACTTAATCACTTATGAGTGCTGTTCCAAATTTGAATTATGATTTTTTTTTAAATTTAAACAACTCCTATCCTAAGTCCGATTTTAGGATACATTTGCCCTTCTTTTTATAGTATTTATAACATGCGCAATAAAACAACGTCACGATCACAACCTTTAAATCTCATACAGTCTTTGTTTAGTAATATAATAAAAGATTTCTTTATTTGAAATATTATTTTACAAAACTTAATCGAATGTCTCCCAGATAGGATCTAGGAAAGATCAACGATCATACCAAAACAAAATTATAAGAAGCTCAATTATCGTGTCCCTGAGTATATCTTCATGCAGTAACAACTAATTAGATAACTTAATAGTCTTGTTCTAATTGGTAGTGACTCTGGCTGCCGAGCGAGGGATCTTGGATTCAACCCCGTCCGGTGCAGATATATGTGACAGATAAATGTTTGTTCTCGAAGCACGTGTGTTGGTGTTGTCATTTGTATAATTCTGTATCGTGTGCAGCGCAGGAAATCTTAGAACGGGGGCATGACGGTTTCTTTTATATAATTTCATTGTTTAACTAAACTAACAAATATATACAACAATGCCACAAGATGCATGGAAGATACTACAATTCATCAATGGTGTTATTATTCTCGGTCTAATTACCTGTCTCACAATGCATACTATGCTTGGTTGGTAATGGTTTGTGAAATTAAAAACACCATGTACATGCAACTAGTTTGTAAACACGAATACGTATAAATGTCGACAAATTTATGATCCGATTACCAATAAAACGTGTATCAAAATGAACATGCCGTGCGAAGTGATAAAGGGATGAAGTGGTAAAGTAATGGAGAGGTATAGTGAGAAAGTGGGGAAGGAATAAAGATGTGGCAAAGTGGAGAAGTGGTAAAATGGTAGAGTGATGAAGTGGTGAGGTGGTGTACACACAAGTGCTAGTGTTAACACACATCGTTCGTGCGGCATGCAGTCACACTTCCACGTAGTCGAACGTGGTACCGGCGAGGGGCGGCAGGGGTGCTAGCGGCGCGGGCGGCAGAGGAGGCGCGG